>JAGKQA010000276.1:0-38301 GCA_022609195.1 Plenodomus libanotidis
TAGTTGCTTAATTAAATTAGTTGTGTTGTGTTGGAGTTAGGTGGTTAGAAAAGTGGTGATTATTTCAGGGGTGGCGACTAAGGGGGGGTGGCGACTTATGGGTCTGTCAACTTATGAGAAGAGTCAAATGCCTATTTACGGCCAATTTCGGATCCGTCTGTGCAACATTAATCATCCCGCTAGGCTTTTGACCGGCTCGGCATAATCATCGAAGTGTAGTTCTGTTGCTGTTGTACAGTCGACGAAATGCGCGGTAAAGAACACTATAGGGAAACAACTAGGTGTAATTATCCGCATTTTTTCTAGTCCCATACACTCATCCGTATGCTGGGCTTAGATTTTCGACTCGCACATGCCCATCAGCCACATCTCGACAATCTATGTCTGGCTTCATACCTTCTCTCAGGAACAAAGTAGGCAGTGCAACTTCCCCCAATGCCTGGTCTCGCCCTCTCTAATCCACTTTCCTCACATATTCAACCGGCCCAACGTACTGGTGTCTTCCGCACGCGATGTAGTATCCCAATGCGATTAGGAGCACAGCACCATATACCAGTACGCTCCAATTCATAGTAGACGTAGAGGGATTTGGTGTCATCGGGAAGAAGGTTAAGATCGTGAATGGAGCAAGGAATAGCAGCGAGATAATGTTGACCGCCAGTCCTGATTTTCTGAGACTGAAATTCGACCTTGGCAAAGGGATGTTTGTCGTTCGCCTCCAGGTTATACAGCCGATCGAGCAGAGATAGCTTGACAGGAATGCGACCATCTGCAGTGATGTGACTGCAAGTATTTGAAGTCAGACCCTTGTGGTCCAGGTACTCGGCCGGTCCTAAAGTCCCTGGACACCTAGGCACGTGCACATGAGGCGGGAGAAGATAATATTGGAAGTACTTACTGGAGTTCAAAGCGGTGGATGAGCCAATGTTGATCATCGAAAGGAGGCCAGTCGAGAAGAAGGTCACCACAATCGAGTTCAAGGGCAAGTCCCGGGTGAGTCGTGACTCACTCACCGTCGAGAGCCAGGGACTGAACGGCAGACCCAAGTCTCTCGCGAACGCGAAGCATTGCCGCGAAGCTGTAGAAACGGCTGTCAAGTTGGAGATCAACATGGGAATAATGACAAACACTGTCATGGCGGTGGTTGCGCTAGTAGACCCGGTTGCGTTGTAGAACACCTGAATAAACGGCATTCTGGTGGGTGAAGCAAGGACATTCTGCAGATTGCCAAGGCAGAAACAAAGTGTAATGATCATCACCCACCCAAGGCCACCGTTAACTACCGTACTTATAATCATAGACTTGGGCAAGATTTTGCTCGCATCTTTGAGTTCCTCAGCCACTATATTATATATTAGTAAACGACCGATCGTAGGAGGTATCAGATCCGTTGGTCGTCGACAATGACTGAGTTCAGTCTTGACTTACTATGAACAGCTGCGTCACCTCCAACGAGGGGATTAATCCCAGAAACGATGCCGATGAGGGTACTGGCCCCAAAGCTGTGCCATCCAGCATCTGTAAAATCCGTAAAGACTGATGCATTACCCAAAGGAGCCAAAACCCAGAGGGTAACGATGATGCCGATGAATGCGCAAATATGAATGACAAGCATTATGCCCTCGATAAGAGGGAGTTTCCGAGCAAGAAAGGAATTGAATGCAACAGAGAAAGCTGCGATTGCGATCGTGATCAACGTACCGTGCCAATTCTCGAAAACATAACTGGGGTTGTTTAGGACGATGAGGCCCTGAATCTGGACCGCGGCAATGAAAGCTGAGCCAGCACAGCCACTTTGCCAACCAAGCACACAGAGCCAGCCCATAAAGTAACTCAGGGGTTTCTGGTACTGTTTTGGACCAAATTCTGATATCCAGTGATATTGCCCGCCAGAGGTGGGTGCCCTGCGTTTGCTTAGTTAGACATTGATACTTGCTTTGGAGGCAGCGTGAGACTGGTACTTACATCGAGCCCATTTCGGCCATGGACGTGTTGATGAAAATGAAACCTATCCAGGCGATCAAAGAAATCCAGATTATGCCCCCGGTTCCTCCGTCACTCAAGCCGACAATAGCAACAGCCAATGCCACCTCCCATGATGACATGAGTAGCATAGAGAACCCGAGCATGGAAGTCAGTTCAAAATCCCTCTGTCGCAGACAACATATATTAGTATAGTGTTCAAGTCGCCAATCTTCGTGAGGAGGCGTACTCTGAGCTGCTGGACTTTGCCTAAACGGAACATATCAGCCTCATCGTTTCTTGAATTGCTTTTTTCATCCATGGCATCTTCTGACATGTATCGACGTTGTCGTGCTCGAAGGGACTCCTCTGGCCTCTCATACGATTGCAACAAATGACACGTTTGTAAAGAGATGATGAAGAATGGGATGTATTTCAGCTCCAGCGGAACTCTTCGACGGAGCAAAAAAAAAGCCCACACTAGGACGTCGCTTATCTCTTGCCTCAGGATGTTGGGACTATTCTCCCGAGACCCGCACACGATATTTGGCAAGGGTTATTAAAGGCCCTGGCCACCTAGAATCATGGGATTCTCCGCACCTTACTGTAAGGGTGGAGCTCGGGGGAAGCCCGGAGACCTTCGCCTGGTCTCCAGAGCCGGGGCTTGAGGAAGGCTGGGGATAGTGAAATGAGAGGTTGTCAGTCTCGTTCTGACATTGTTTTGTGTACTCTAATGGTGCTTATCAAGACAGAACCTTATGCTGAGTAGGCAGGCCCTCGTTGCAGTGAAGGAGCATTTTACCCGTAGGCAATTAGCTCACTGCGTTCGGAATGCCTGTTGTCCGCTGTAACGAGCGGTAGGTGGCTAAATGGTGGGAGGGTGGGTATTGACAACCACACTGTGAATTACCAAGCCCCTCGTCCTTGCATGCCTTTGAGTGGACCGATGCAGTGACGCGATCAACTCGTTGCACAAGGCCAAACAGAAGAGAGCACCGAGGACCAACTGGGTACCTTTTATGGGTCTGAATGTGAAGACTACCTGGCACGTCGGCTAGGTAGCCAGTGAGATGGGAAACCCCGAGGACAATCAACCGGGGCGAACCGTCCTGTCGGGACGAGTGGGTCGGACCGCGGGTCACCCGGTTGGTGATGAGCCCCAACTGTGGGCACTGGAGGGTCGCGTGCGTCGCAATTGCAACAGAAGTCCATCCCAATGTTTCTGGATTCACTTGCAAGAGCACAGCTGATGTGATCAGGAGTCTTGAGATTAAAAGCCCACTTAATCGCTTAAACTTTTGCAATGAGCAGTGACCGGTATGCAGGTGCTCTAAGGCTGCGCCACTCCCAACTCGGTGCTTTTCCTTCATTAATCGATCGTACTAGTAGCGACCTTGGCTTTCTTCCACGAATATGATCGTTGCCTCGTTTGCATGGGCACCGTGCGCACAAGGCTCTTCAGTACTGTACTGTATAAGGTGGGTCACAATACGCTCTGACTTCAAGATTGCGTTCGACTATTCTCTCCGCAGGGTACAGCTGCAGCTGTTGGTCTCAGCGATGTTGCTCTCCAACCTAAATACGCAAGCCCAGGGTTTAGACTGCCATTCCTCTCCGGAGTGAAGCATACAAGAACGCCCATCTGTGTGCAGTCTGCCAAGATTTAATGAACTCAGTTTGTGACTGTGTCCCACGACGATACTTCTGCTTGCCGACTCACCACACTTTGTCGTGTTTCAATATTGCTTTGAATGAGAAATGGCGGACATTGATCCAGACGCAGACGGCTTTCGATTTTCACCCATTCAATTAAACAACCATGCCGGAGATTTGTGGATTGTCGGAATATTGACGGCGATCTACACTTGTTTGATAGCGATTGTGCGAAACAAAATAAAATGGGGGTCACTAGGAATTGATGACTTCCTATTCAATCTTGCCATGGTATTTGCCTTTCCGCCTTCCCCCCCCGTCGTCTGCTCCCCTCGGCGCAAAGCATATTAAACTTGATCTGATCGTATTTGGGAAGCCTTTCCTGCTGGGAGAGACCGGAGTCATCCTTTATGGTCTCATGCAGGGTCTAGCCAAGTTCAATTCCATCACAGAGGAGTCCAGCTGGGCTGATTCTGGAAGGGTATGCTGCTTTCCGCTGGTCAACCGAGCTCTCGCCCTCAATACTCGTCGTTCAACACTGGCACCCGTATCGCTGACACAATCTCACAGGTCTTCTTGTGTTCCGAAATTCTCTCAGTCATCGCATTGGCTCTAGCCAAATGCTCGGTGGTGACGCTGATACTGCGTGTGTTCACTGTTCTTCACGGCAAAACGTGGTTATCATGTATAATACTCCTGTCTGCTGTTGGTGTTTGGGGGGTTTGCTCGGTAATTGGACTTGGTGTGCGTTGCAGCGCAACTACAATGTTGACCCAGACCAACGCGATGTATTGTTCCCATCAAGTCAGTCAATTTCTTTCTCAACTCTTCGCCAATAAACACAACACGACGCTAACAGACTCCTGTTATTTTGACAACAGCACACACGCTGGCAGATTATCACCGCCCTCGATGTTACAACCGACATCGTCTTGTCGTTTCTCCCGGGGGTCCTCGTCGCCGGACTCAACTTGCCTCTAGGGATAAAGATCGAAGTCCTCGTTATATTCGCGCTCCGTCTGCCCCTAACAGTCCTGTCTATCCTGCACCTCTACTCATTGGATCAATACTTGAGCAGCCAAGAGCCACAGTTCAGTGTCACCAACGCCTTAATATATCAACAGGCTATGCTGGCTTGGTCCATGCTCTCCGCAACGATTCCGCAAATGAGGACCTTTATGAAAAATTTCTCGATCCAGATGGGGTTGAATGTACGAAACGATGCCATAGACACCAACACATTGCCCAACAGAGGAGCCATTGCTTTGCAGACTATCGGGCGGATTGCAACACGGCGGGTGGGTGGAAAGGCCAGCCATCCTTTTGGCGACGCAGAGAGCCTGCAGTCTTTCCTCCGAGAAGAGAATGTGTACTATGATGCGACAGTCTCTTCAGTCGGCTCACGGAGTTATAACTATAGATGCTAATCGTTAGTTGGTGCAGGTTGTACGGGGCCTACCGGCTAACTTGCACAACTAGCAACTAGGGTAATTACCAATAGTATATGTTTATATAGGATTTAATCTATTCAATAGAGCCTGAGCATGGCCGTAGATGTTAGCACTGAACTCTGGGCGAACAATAGACTCATGCGCATTCATTAAGTTTATTCAGAAGTTCAAAGTCACTTTGGTCGTGGCCCACGAGCTCTGCGCCAACATCGACACAGACGAGAAAGGCACCTTGGAAACGTTGATGCTGGTCATATCTCATTTGTTCAACGGAGTACAGTGCCGCGAAGCTGATGAGAAGTACCGCAGGACCGTCGTCAAGCCTTCCTCGTCTCTGGTTTTCCTGCCACCGCTTCCAGCGCAAGCCTCTAACATACTCCTGGATCACAACGTGCAGACTTTAGCGGTCTACCGCGCCTACGTTGAGATATTCATCGACCAGGACATCAAGCACGATGACCGAACCCTGCCCTTGTCAGGCATCACAGCCGGCGCAGCAGACGGTCCTTCCGAACCCCGGGCTGGGCAACAATCCCACTCTATCAACCTAAGCCCTTCGTGGAAACGGATTGCTGTATTTTCGGAATTTATCTGTGGATTGTTAGTAGATTGATGCCAAAAAGGGCTAGATTGATTAGGGTGGATGGTGGAATTGCCTGAGGTTGCTGGGCCATACAAAAATTATCGTGAGATCGGCGCTTTTGGTGTTGATGTCGGGCGATCAAGATCTGGCTCAAAGCTAGAAGAATCAATTAGTCTAAATAGTAGAGGATGCCACCAAAAGAAGACTACATGCTTGCAAAGGCCGCGAGGCCAGACCTCGCCATCGGACATCTTCGTGCCCTTGGGCCTAAGGGTCATCCTCAGCCTCCGACACGGGCGCTGCCTCGATAGGGAAGGTAGGGGTAAAATTGAGGCCTGAGCGTGTGATTGAGGTATCGGTACTGTCTATTAGCAAGGAGAATGAGGCCAAGCGGGCTCGTGAAGAGGGTTGAGTTGTATTGCAGTCAGAGCGCAAAAGGAGGTTGTAAAGATCAAAAAGTCACGATGTGACTGAACGCGGTCGGCGTGACGTGGCAGACGCGTTGAGCCGCTGGAAAAGCGCGCTAAGGTCGCGAAATACAGGCCTCTAATTGGCTAGCGGGCCAGCCCGAGCGCTAATTACGGGGGCTCAGACAGCCCCGAAATTCGACCCTCAGACCTGACCCAAAACTCTAGATAATCAATTCAATTCAATCAATCTCGACCTCACATTTAATTGAATTGACTAGCAGAGAGGCTAAATTGACGTAGAGAGGGATAGATGCGCACGGGCCCAATCAATCTATGTTGACGGTGGACGTGGAAGTGGTGGAATTGTTACCCAGCCTGGCCGAACCCGCCTCCTCCATGTAAGACCACACACACATGAAAGTCAGGTACAACGGGGCCGGCAACTAGCTGGCGTCTTGTCTGTTGTCTATTCAGTACAGAGACTGATTCTTGTAGAAGCAAGATGAGTCTGTCAGGGTTCTATGACTAGTGAAACTACTTATAGGAACATTATTTGTGTGTGGCTAAAAGCGATAGCCACGCTTAAGCTTAGTGAATCAAGTGAATTGATGATGAAGGAGAGAAACGGTCGCTAACCTAGCTAGCTTAGTGGATTAGGCTGTTGGCTACAGGTAGGCTGCTTAGTCAGCATACAGGCGGCGCCTATGGGGCTGCAACACATTAAGATAAGAAGTTTCTTTCGAATATCTGCGAATACTGTGTTTCTAATACTTTCAATTGAACCACACTCATATCGCGACTCTCAGGTTTTGGAAACCCACCCTCTTTCAATTACTCCGCTGAACCTCTGGGGGGCAGTGATTGCGCGAAAGTGTCGTTTGGTTGTTCGCTAAGTTTGCCCTATTCAAGCCAATAGGCTCCGTACTCCAGCCATAGAGAATTGCCAATTAGGGCATTGACAAACATGGCCTTAATGTAACGCTCCAAGCTATCCAAGTCAGCCAAGATTCCGATCACGCCCAAGCGTCCTGGCGTATAAACGATGATGGTAATCATACTTGCGTATTCAACATCCGCCTACAAAAGCCGGGTTTATAGAGTGATCGAAAGACAGAGATTTTAAGCAAACTAGACAGCGACTTTTGACATACACTTATATCAGAAGCAGTGATTGCCTAAATTGAAAAAGAAAATTCCTGATCGACTCCGCTACCATCCCAGAAGACAATGACTTCCCAAGAGATGAAAAGCGAAAGGTGACTTAATAGCAGCAAGATCCGGAGTGGTGATAGGGGCTCCGAAGAATGTAAGCTTCTCGTTTCCATAGCGCATTGGCGTCTACAAGTCTCGATAACCTTATTTGACTAAGCCTAGCGCGCACGAAATTTCTTTTAGGACACAATTCTACTATTCCCTATAGGTAGCAGTGAATATGTTACATGTTGGATCGCATTAGAATTTACTATCTAAAGCGCATTCACCTTTATTCTGCTATCTCTTTCCAGAAATTGTAGTTATGCGCAGGCGAATTCCGGGCCTTTTCTACTAGTATTTGCTGTCGGCGACCTTGGGAATGCATGGCCCTCGTGTGTGTGGATCTGCAAAAAAAAAATTCAAGTGTAAACTGCATCCGAGAACCTGCCCTTGTTCTTAATGGTAGAATATAGCTGCAGCATGCACAAACCTGCACATACCACAGTATTTTTCCAGGGAAAACTGCATACCCGGTTCATATACAGACCTGCATATGTTTTCAAGGGTGTAGTGCATAGTCGGGGTTTTGAATTTCGAAACCTTCTGCTCCCTCGGAGATTTCAGCTGTAGATAGATCAGGTCTTAATGCAGTATTTACGCTGGAAGCCATAATCCCATCTCAGAATGTCTAGCCAGAAGCCTTACCCGAGCTGAACTCTGTGAAATGCCAAAGAAGGCGCAAGCATGATTACCATCATTCACTTCCAGCCTTCTCCACGACCATCGAGCCTCCCGCTTCTGAGGCACCGTCACCAGCCTCCTTCCAAGACATCGGAGTGTCCCCCACTGTGGTATAGGAAGCCAAGCCTCGAGCCTCAGTCCATCTCTCGGCTACATCAAATACTAAGGGTGCCATCTGCATCCGAACGAGGGATGATCGTGATTGAAATTCTCCTCTGAGCCTCTCGAGCACAGGTGATTTGCGTAGCATAGCGGACATACTTATAGCAGCATTTGTGGTCTGGAAAAAAGGATGTTAATGATGGTGTTGGGCTCCTGCGGAAATTCCGCGTCCAGGCGAATCAGGCTAGTTCAGCGCCACCTTCCTCGTTATCCTCACTAAAGCCATCAGTTTCATCAAACTTCGAATCGGAAGTTTGGCTGTAGTCTTGGCTGTTGACTTGGCCATGGGCTCTGAAGTCTGGCGTATCGTCCTCCTTTCCGTTTGACTGCTGCTTGGTATTTGAGCTCATTGACAGTGCATTTGGCATGGTGGGTCCTATTGGCTGCAGCGGAGAAACTGCCATTGCTTCCATGACCGCTTGCAACTGCAATATCACGCTTTGTATCTCGGCTGTCGCCTCTTGGACGCGGGGTTGCATGACCACCTGCAAGTCCAATAGCACCCTTTTGAGCCTAGCAGTTGCATTGCATCACAAAAATGGACGCCTTGTACAGGATGATGGTCCAGACGCCGAGACGGCGCCCAATTCCCTCCATCAAATGTGCAGATCTGCAAGGAGCAAAGCAGCAAAATTGCATCTAAATGAGCGTGCGTTGTGTGGTTTCCAGGGATTAGAGCAACGCTGCAGGTATGCAGCCCATCTCGAGCCCTGAGATTCGAACTAGTGCTAGATATACACTTCACACGAAGGACTGAGGAGGAACATGGAGGGCTAGCGAGTTTACGATAAAGATATGGTAGTAACTTTCGGCCCGGCTCTGCAATGCTACTGCCATACGGCGACCATATAAGTCCAACAAATACTTGCATAGCAGCTTCGAGGGGAAACCTAGAGCTACCACCTCTTCCGCCAGTCCTTGTTCCGCTTTCAGCAATCCTCCGCCGTTTTACAATTGTTGCTTGACAACATATTCTTCCTCCAATTGCAAGGCAAGCTCCGCAACTCCTTGCTCATCTTCAGGAAACACAAGGTGGATGGGCAGGTCGACATGGTTGTTTGGTCGGAGGCAGCCGAGCTTGTCTGCTATACTGTGAATGACAGGCTGCCCGCGATCGTTTGTGTCTGGCTCGTCGGTGTCCCATCGTTGACCGGATCTCACCATCGAGTACAGCTTGTGCACGGTCGCGGCGAGAGCAAATTGTGTGTTCTCCAAAACCTCCGCATACCTGAGGCACGTGTAAGTCGAGGCAAAAGTATGGGATGCAGACGCCGAACATACCCTGGTGGTAACTGCTTAAAGTCGGTTTTTTTTCCTGCTACCTGCCGTGCAGATTAGACCGTTGTCCTTGCATCTTCTGCAGGGAAATTCACCGTCGCACTGGGGCATTCTTTGAGAGCATTAGCTTAAGTCGATCGGATGTAGGATTATTATAGATGAAAAAGTTCCCACCTTTCTTTTCTTCATACGACACCTCTCACAAGCTTTCCATACCCTTTTATGTCTTGTCCTGTCTGCTAAAGAATGTGTGACAGAGGTGTCGTCGGGTGGTGAGGGAGGCGAGTGCTGGTGTGACTGCCCGGCCAAACTATTGCCTCGCTTGGAGACGCGGTGCATCGATTTTCCGGGGCTTCTTTCCGGTTTGGCGACTTTGCTAGCTTCTTCTAGGGGAGGACTGGGTAACTTGCTTTCCGCTTGCTTCAGCATATTTGCAAACCTGCGTGGAGACTGCACGAAATGGCGTTGTGCTGTGACGTTATTAGTCAAGTTTGGGTGATGCTGTAATGTTCGTGCGTGGTGGGTGGTGATGGGTACTCAGATTTGGGGTGTTGCGGTTGCGTAATGTGCCCGCCGGCGGTCCTTGGTCGTTGATCTTAGGCCCAGATGTGTCTGTGGCTGGGCATCTAGGAGGTATCGCAAGAGCGAGATTGCGGTGACAGCTTTAGTTGGATTAGTGGATTCCTAGTACACAATAACCAACTACCCGTCAAGCGTTTGCGACATATCTACTCTAAAGTTCCATAGATGCTGCCCTGAATAGGAATTGCTACGCGATGATCTCAAGGTACAGTAGGTGGCCAAATCTCTTCACGGTTGACCCACTTTCAGCCACATATTAAAAATACCACGACAATTTTAAAGTCCTACATCACAGCCAATTCACCTTCAATTCCAAACCTAATACTTGCATTTCAATCTTGGACTAATAGTGCGTATACCAGCCACCCGCTTTCCTACACGCTTTTAATCTCCTCGGGATGCTCTCCATCAATGCCCTAACGAACCCCTCCGGTATATTATCCCACATATCCTATATCAACTCTCGAGCATATGCCTAGTGAGCTATATTGTCTTTGAGGGCAGCAAATTTCGGTTCTAACTTATGGATTTGCCTTTTCAGTTCTTTCCAAATATGCTCGATTGGATTAAGATCCGGGCTATGAGAGGGCCACTTAATAGTCCAGATCCCGCGGGTCTCCAGGAACTCTTTAATGGCCCTAGAAGTATGAATTCTGGCTTTATCTTACATAAAGAGGTTCCCAGGGCTGTAGAGAGGAAGCAGGCCTTCTTCCAGGACCGCTTGATAGCTCTTTGCGGATACTCCTTAGTATGAAGCAGCCGGATCTCCCCTACACCAGATTATGGAGGACTGTCCAGCCTCCCTATCCCTCAACCAGATTATTCCCCAGATCATTTGGCTAATCCGGGGCCCAGAATGTAATGTTGGTTCCACCGCCCATCTCTCATAATATTGCGTTGAGAATCTAGTTATAAATTAACCCGGGTTAAAGGGTGAATTCTGGACCGTGCATTTGTCGCTGAAGAGGGCCCTTATTAACTGGGCGATTCTGGCCGCATTTACCAGTTAATATAAACAAAATTCGCGGCGTTTAAGAGTGTTTTGTTCGGTTAATAAGATCCTCTCCGCTTTCTTCCATTTACTACGGCTATAGCGGTAAAGAATGCGCTTAATAGTCTTTCCGGAGATAGGGAGGTCGGCGGCCTGGGCGAGGGCTTTATACGAATATTCCGGATACTTCGTAGATAGAAAGCATAGCCTACGCTCTACTCGAAAGGTTGTTTTATAATGTCCCAGCTTCCTAGGGCCTATTTGAGTAGTGCCCGTGGCTTGGGCGGCCTTGAGAATGGAATGTATAGTTGATTCGTTTCCCCCTTTGAAGATGTCCACCAACTCGGCGGTCGATTTGCCCAGTTGTTTGGCTGTAACAATGGCTGCACGGGCTTCAGGACTGAATTCCCCATTACGTTAACGGTTTCCGGACAGCTGGGTACCAAAAGTACGAAAGTCTGCCATACTGAATTGTTGTAGAAGGAAGAGATTAGAAGGTGGGTGCCAGTCGCGTAAAATCGCGTAATGCGGGCAAGTGGGTCAAACCGTGAAGAGATTTGGCCACCCATTGTACCTCGAAACCGTCAACTTAACTTGTCAAGCGGCTTGATTCCAATTGACTTGCGTGGACCGCTGGATGTGGCTGATGGCATAACCTGGAACATGGTCTATGACTCGCATTCCAGAGCCAAATCGCCCTCTCAGGGTCCGAGCCAAGGACCTCAAAGACCGACTTCCCATTGGCAAGAGCGAAGCCCTGGGAGTATTAGCACATCTGGGCATGCTGCGGTATGATCATGAAGGTCCCAAACCCATGGAAGGCAGCATGTATGATCAGCGCTAGGACTCGGGACACACTTATAGTCTCGCTGGCTTCTTGCGAAGATGGCCATTTCTGTATTGCGTCGACAATCTACCGCAGAGTTTCATGTAAGTATGAACTCATTTCTGTGTCCTTTTTCGAAGTACAGGAATGATGCAAACTGACCCTGGTAGTGGCTGGCCAGGTGTCCTTGCTTTCAAAGCCGACCCAAGCATTGATGTATGAAATCTTCAAAAACTTGGAGACCTTGGTGTGTGCCACCATTTCCAGCTCCGGGCTTCTCAGGATGCGCATGGTCACGGCATGTTCGAGTAGGTGCCTGACCTCCCGTTTCTCACCAGGCCTGCTTTCTCAGCGATCTATCCAAAGGAGATCTGGCCACACGCAGGTATCATGTCTGGGATTTTATATCGGTAGACTGCGTCAATGCTGATAAGATCGGAGATCTGGTAGCATTAGCTCAAGAACAAAACCAGCTGGGCTTGAGGAAGGATTACAGCAGCAAATTGATGATCACCATGAGAGACTCCAGGAGCAATATATGCAATTTAGCAGATGCGTCGAGGACAGCATCCTGGAGTTTAGACACATCAGTAGGGAAGGACTCAGGACTGTCCTCAGCCCAGGATGGGGATGGCACGCCCTGGGCTGTCAATTGCTCTTGTATTTCAGTGACTGAAGTGCTAATGAAAGCAGCCAGCTCAACAATCCTAGGCATCTTGTTTGGTGAATCCATTGTTGCAGAGAACCTCGCAAAATCCACTCAAAATCTTGTAAAGGACACAATGAACCCTAAATGTCTGAAAGTTTGGCGAAATGCAAAGAGTGAAGATGAGGAGAACAAAGATATTTGACTTAGAGATGAGGCAAACAAGGTAAGATGGGTGGTGGTTAGTTGGTCCTCTTCTGTTGGGAATATGTAGGCAATATTAGGAACTTCACTTCGAATTTCCTCTTTGCATAATCACAGCCTCCTTCTAGAGCTTGGTTGTAGTGCGGGGAGATGTGGTTATCATAAATGTTGGTGATAGTGTGACGCAATTTTGTATGTCACAAATGTTGGTTACATAGTAATATGCATTGTTGAATGTCTTCTGAGCACCTGCAGATTAGGGCTATGTGGTCTGGCTGGAACAAGTAGAATAGACTTGTGCTTAGCTACCAGAAGGAGGTAACAGGACCTGGCGAGGGTAAAGAACATGGTACAATGAAAAATATCCAAAGCTGAGGCAATAGTAAAAAGATCAAGATTTTCAGGGAACCTGCAGGTTTATTGTGCTATCTGCGGTGTATTTATGGTTGATATACGTATGACAGTACACTGTTGGTAACCAAAAGTCTCCGCTGTACCACATTTCTAGAGCCAGCCTGCCAACAAGTCACTTTCAAGGGGATGGAGCCATCTAAACCACCATAAGCCTCAAAACTGTCATGAGCAAGTTGACAAACTGTGTTTACTTGACTTCTACCCTTGGATTGACCAACAATAAAGAAGAATGGCTAGGCTTCAGCTAAGCTGGAGTGGTTTTGAATTGACTTTTGCTGCAGATCGCAGATGTGAACCGAACATGCAGCTTATCTGTTCCGCTCCTTTGCGATGAACTAGAAGCAATGCAGTGTTGCGACGCAGCCGCCACATGGTGCTTTTGATGTTGCGGAAGATGGAGTTGGCGGGCCGTCTGAGCAAGAGCTGTTGCTTGCCACCCTCCTGTAAGTTTAGTGTTTCTGTCCCAACAGTCCTATGCTTACGCCCCTGCAGTCAACTTCGACTATAGGAGCTCTGTTTTGCCGATACTTCCTCCCAGTGAGCAAGCAACGAGCCAAACATTGTGCCTCAGTCAACCAATGCGGGCATACTACCGTTAGATTATGGTTCCACTAATTAGGTCGTGCCTGCATTATCTACCGGTTATTGAAGTCAGACAATCATAGATTTTGAATTAGAGCGATACCAAGAAATGTTATTCTTCGTGCGGAGCTTAGAGTCGGAACTCGTTTGGGCCGGATTTAGCGGCTTATAAGCATTTAAGCGCGTTTAATCGGTTCATTGCAACCAACGACTTAGTCTTATTAGTGCTTTACCAGTTCCTACGACTTATTGCCCGCTAATCAGCCAGTGAAACAAGAGAAAGTGCCTAATACCCACAACGTATTTCATACTGACCTTCACGACTCCAACGTTTTCGTACATTTCGGTAAGTCTGACAAGCCCAATTTCTACATTGGGGATTTCGGCATGGCAGAGATCAAGCTAGAAATTCCACTGTATCTCAGCAATGAGATCAAGTGCTTGCTTAGCAAGTTACAACTCCGGCGTGTGAGCACCAAGATAACCCACCTAGTGCTGGCAACTTTGACCCGGATCATTCAGAATCGGAATCATCGCACTGGGTTTCCCGAGTTGAGCATGTTCTTATCTCTCATCAAATTGACATCAATCAGGCTGTTGTCGAAAGCCCTGTCACTCAAGAAGACCTGGTCAGCATCCGTGGACCTCTCAGCGTATCAACTACGTACTGTGATTATGTCGAAGATTGCTTCAAATTGGGCATTTAAAATCCTTTTCCAGGCGGCGTTGTAGAGATACAAGGGGGGGGGGAGGGCTTTCCAAAGGTTTGTGAGCGTTGACAAGAAGTCATGTCGCTCTTCTCGTAGGTAAGCAATGGATCCAATAAGATTCCACCTTTCTCTTAAACGCCCAGGTAATTTCTTGCCGAGTCCCCACTGTCCACAAGTATAGGAAACTGCCCACTAAGCCGAAGCTGGATCTCGGGCGTGGTGAGCCACCCGCTTCAGCATGTTGTGCCAGTGCGTTACGTCGTGTATTTGTCGTGTTTCTAGGGTGATGTGGCGGAGCAGAGTAATGCCGTCGTCTCAAATGGCCATCGCAGCGATTTGAACATAGATGAAGCCAAGATCAGGAATTAGGATCGTAGCGGACGTTGTGGAGGATTATCAAGATACGTGCCCGTGTCGGTGAGTGCGCTGGGCTTAGCTGCAGGCGATCGGGAAGAGCTTCTGATGGTTGAGCTCTAGAGCTGGCCGGAGTCGGACTTTTGCGTTCAAGACTGGTAGAGAGGAAAAAGAACAGATCGGAATTTTCTGGATATTTAGTGAGTATTTGCAGGCCATTGATCCGCGAGCTCGCCCGGGTCGAGAAGTATTACTCCGCTGCACAAAGCCTTCTGCTAAGCACGCCTGGTGACCCATCATCTTCGGAGACTATATTGAAAATTGCCCCTGGCTAATGCAAGTGACTAGACGGTTCCGGTAACGTGGCTTCCGCACGGAGTGGCGCGAATCGGCTGGTTGGGAGACTAGCAGCTCAGCTCAGCTGGATACGAATTCCAGGCAGGAGGCTCGAAACAGCTGTATCCTGCAGCTCTAGCGACAAGCTCGAGCAGCAACCTCACAAAGTGCACGACGGTCCGGAACGGCGAATTCTGTAGTAGCATGCAGGAGTAG
Source organism: Plenodomus libanotidis (assembly GCA_022609195.1). Taxonomy (NCBI): domain Eukaryota; kingdom Fungi; phylum Ascomycota; class Dothideomycetes; order Pleosporales; family Leptosphaeriaceae; genus Plenodomus; species Plenodomus libanotidis. Next base: position 15,296 of record JAGKQA010000276.1, read on the forward strand.
AGGCTTAAACGAGGTCTACCGGCTGCCAATGATCTCTGGTGGGTTATAAAGGGATGAGCTCCAGCAGCAGAAATGTATTCCTATCGAGTAGCCTCAGTAGCAACCTTTGGAAGTCCACACTCGCTTTCAGTCCTTCGTTTGAATCTTCACGCTTCGCCAAGCATTACTTGATTAAAGATGTCCACGCTCAAAAAGGGTGCTCTTCTGAGCACAATCCTCTTGAGCTCAGCTTCCGCTGGCCTTGTGGTTCCGCGCGCTGCGACGGATATTTGTGGCAAGAAAGGCTACGATCAGGGCAAAGGGCAACTACTGTGATCATCGTCAGTCATATGATACTAAGAGTGAATTACTAATAGCAAATCAAAGATTACAGTGCCAGCAGCAAAGTCAACACTTACGCTGCCTGTTCCGCCAAATGTGCGGCCGAAGCCACTTGCAAAAGCTTTGGATATGGTGAGGCATGCTTGCTATTCAATATTCCGGTGAGCAGCAACTTCGACGCCGACAATGGGAGCAAGGACACATACTACGACAAGGTGTGCCTGTCCTCCTCTTCGACGAGTTCGACCACCGCCAAGACAACGACATCGAGCGTTGCGACTCCAACTTCCTCGAAAGTCTCCAGCTCCAGCAGCTCCTCCGTAAAGACATCTGCTGCAACGTCTAGCACGACTTCAAAGACCATGATCAGCGTCGCATCTAGCTCCGTCGGGTCGACCATCTCCGCCAGCTCCGCCACGTCAGCAGTCACTGTCCCATCTGGCTGTCCAGCCCCCGCTGCAGTCGAGTTGACGAATCTCAACTGGTTCAACTCAACACACAATCTGGACTGCCCCAATCCCAACTACCCGAGCGGAGCTCAAGTCTGTTTTGACAGCACTCATCTTTGCGTTGACGAATTTGACGGTGTCGCTGGCGGACCTAGGGTTTGCAGCTGCACGCCGTACTGCTACACAGGCTTACCTGAACCAGCGTACCAACCGTAAGTCTTGCACAGATATCTATGTTCACCTCCGAGGAGCCACTAGCTTGCTGACATGTTCCCTCTACAGCTTTGGTTACGGTCCCCCAGACACCATCACTATCAACCTAGACGATCCAATTGTATCAGGCTGCTCGGCGCGCATGCCCACTGGCTTCCGTGACTTCGAGATCGGATCGGGCCACGTCAATTGCGGCAACGCGCAGAACACGATCGAATTTCACGGGGACTCGAACAAGGATTCTGGGAGCACCGGAACTCTGAGTTTCAACGGCTACGTGTACAGCTCATACGCAGCATGCAATGGAACTCCTCATTACAGTGGTAACTTCCCTCTTAGCTGTGCGAGGGATGCCGGTGGAAATGCTACTTGTACCCTCGCGGAGGGGCAGGCGACTCTGACTCTACTCAGCTTTATGTAGTAATAGGCGCTCGACCTGCGAATACCTTGAGGAGAAAATGACTAATTTCCTTTACGCGTGTTGCTTTCTGTGTGTTGAAATACGTACTGGTCATCACTGTGAGCTTTGACCTCTTTAGGTCAGCTAAGTAGCTAAATAGCCAGATCCAAGACTGGCTAAGTATTTGATGAGAGGATTTGCTCTAGCTATAAACTGCGGGTGCCCCCCTTGAGGCGCCTGTAGCTAGAACCTATGAATCTACCGCCTTTACCCACAATTTCTACACTGTGCATAAGACTCTCGTTCACCCTCGTAAGGTGGGGTAGAAGCATATTTGGGCCATGCCTCTCTACTCTGACTCAGGGACTGGCTTCTCACGACCATTCCTCTCATGTTCTTTGAATATCTCCCCTGCATGTTTGCGGTCAGCCATGGTGAGTGTATGGACCGCGGGGGGGTATTGTGAATATGTGGCGTTGTACACAACGCTTATCATGTCTCTCCGGTTTTCTAAAACCTGTGACTGAAAATGCATTCCATTTCACCATAATTTCGGCAATACGTTATTCTTGCCCTTACCCACCACCTTGGCTAGGAGGTGGGGCATTTGATTTTGAGGCCCGATACCATCAGCGTATAAGCCTGAACAACCACACGCGATCCAACTCGACCCAACTGGCACAAACAACTCAAGTTCGGACTTCGCCTCTTACTGAACAGGCTCGGTCTAATTTCATCGACGTCTCTGCTTCTTTGAAACATCACTTCCTTCGCCTCAGCCGGAAATCACGATTTCTCGCCGCCGCAGCTGTGGGAGCTCTGCTCGGAATCCTCGTTGCATACCTGCATATCTCCATTCGTATGAGGACGACATCCTCCTCCTCGCTACAACAGGCCCGTGTACTGCACCATAACGCGCCTCTGAATGCCTCCACAGCAGTGATTAACAGTGTCGATATCGAAGACAGCGAACCCTCATGGAGGTGTTTGGGCCCGGAAACGGTTGGAAAGCTGCTTTCAGACACACCGGATGCGGTAACCGAGAGCACAAAGAAAACGGCTAGCACTGGGGGTATATAAACAGTGCCCCAGAAAGAGTAAAGGAAGCAATAGATGGATCAGCAAGAGGGTCTTTGAGCAACAAGGAACACAACGGCCTAATCTAAAGCTATCACGAGATTCCTGTCAGCTCGCACTGGCACAAGCTGTTTTTCACCCACCCACCTCCCTATCAGCACACAAATAACGAGGGGGAAGGGGTGGAATAGGGGGGTCACAATTGCACTTGTTTTCCTTCTGTCAACTGATTTATCTGATTTTAGAGACGCTGGGTATCAAGATGGCGGTGTAGCCCACGGGCACAAAGCTAGCTTTGTGTGCAAAACCACCATCACGAGGGCCCACACCAGCCAAATAAACATCCTGACCCCCCTCACATCCAGTACAGAGTGACGTATGGCCAAATCAACCCAAGCGCCAAAGTGCGGGAGAGACCTCGCCTACGCAACCGATTGCAGCATCCTCGCCGCCGCAGCAGCAGTTGTGAACAAGATGAAGTGGGTGTGAAGGCACTTTTTTAGCCCCTCGGGCTGGCCAATCCTGCAGGCGCTGGCCAGCGACAGCACGTAGCGCCACCGCAGCCACGATCAGACGAGCATAGAGGCGCGGCGGCGCGATCTTTGTCCACGCTGCAGCCATGGACCGACGACGACGGCCCCGTCCGTGTGGTTGGCGACGGTTGGCGACGGCCAGACTCGCACCAGCCGCCCACCGCCGTAGCAGAAGTTCCTGGCTGCCATACTGGCTCGCGACGACGACAAGAGGAAGACGAAGGGCGAAGATCCAACGTCGACTAAGGGTAGTTTCATAGTAAATATTTGCAACGGGCGATTGGATTGCAAAGATTTAAGCACTGCTCCTCGGTAAGTTAAAGCCATCGCTCATCCCGGCTCCCGTGTTGCCGTGTATTGGGATGGCTAACTAGCATTGATATTTCGAGGCCGTTATCATAACACCGTCTCTGAAGTCGAGGTCCGAGCACGATACTGGAAACTGTTCGAGCCGTGGTTAGCTAGTGCGATGGATGAACGGACTGCCGCTGGGGCGTGGAAGGTTCTTCTAGATTAGTATGAGGATGCTAGGACGCAATGTTGAGCTGATGGGTGTGATGTCTGAGATGTGCTGCGGATGTGCGCTGGAAGCTAAAGGCTGCATGGGCCTCCATTGATATCTGCACATAGGCGAGCTCATCAGCAATAGTCGCAATGATGCTGCTTCTATACCTCGCGGTTACTCAGGTGCAGTTAGCTGGAAATTTTTCAGTGCCGAACAGACTAGCTGATGCATAAAGTTGAATTCATGTCCGCCGCCCTGTTACGCTGAGTTCCCAGATGGCTTGGCCTCAACTTCATCATCGACCGCTTCTGCAGTGCAGTACAGGGCGTTTAGGGCTTTTGCCTAGCACTGTTGGTCAACGATAGATGTGATACTGTAGCTACAGCCCAAAAGTTCAGTTTTATATCAAGAAGAGGAAGAACATCCCTTTGCAGAATCCCTGGCAGATTCTTCTCGGGTCACTTGCTCGCTAAAGGTTTGTCTGAATCTCCTGTAACCCCAATACCACTCAGCAGCTTCCTCCATAAGCGCCACTAGTGCCGATTATATCATCGACCGCACCTACTTTGCTCGCGACCAGTTTTACAGTTACCTAGTCGAGCATGGTTGCATAAATCCCGGGGCTTCTGTCGTCAATCCACGGTAGACACTACATAACGACGAGATACATGTAATCCCGCCAAACACCAAGTGCTTTTGAAAGACTTCTTCAACATCACCCTCTCTACCTTTCATCGGCGCACGTTTTGGCCTCTCCGACTCGGAGTATCCATCTTTTTCAACATGTCGCCGAGCAATGGCGCACATCCGACACATGCTACCCCGCCGTCGCTCGCTCAAAAGAGTTTGTGTGTGTGGCTAAAAGCGATAGCCACGCTTAAGCTTAGTGAATGAAGTGAAATTGAGAGTAAAGGAGAGAAACGGTCGCTAATCTAGCTAGCTAAGTGGATTAGCCTGTTGGCCACAGGTAGGCTGCTTAGTCAGCATAAAGGCCACGCCTGTGGAGCTGCAACAGTTTAAGCGACCCTGTAGCCGAATCTTTCAGCCAATCAGAACCTGTAATCCTTATACAAAATCAGTTTCAAGAAAAATTCCGATCTGGAAAAGCATGTCAAGGAGGGTCTCTTCACAAAGCTGTTTTCATGCCCATTGTCTTGCGTGGAGATCCACACCCTGCCTAGTGTCCACGGGTAACGTCAGATCTTTTCCCGCAGTGGAAGTCCCGAGAAGACTACGTTGCAACGATGGCTGGAGAGCATCTCTTGCCCATACTCGGCACGCAAAGAGTCAAGGTCTTCCACCTTGGTTACTTACCTGGAAGTGAGGCGGGCAATGACCACGGCGCTGAGAATCACTTTTGTCTTCTGCTACTCTATTCCAACAATCCTATACCACATTGGCGGCGATTGGGCCTCTGCGGGTGGAGTGCAAGGGACTGGACGCCCGAAAGCTGTGGCTACCAGAAGGGGAGGCCTGAAAGTCGAGAGCGGTTGATGAATACATCAGAAGTAGTTGATGATGGACTGCCTCAGACACATTCTCAACACCTCTTCAACATGGTATAGTATGCTGCCGGTTACAGAAGAATGGGAAGTGGTTAATGGCTTGCTCGGATGAGAAAAGGTTGTGGTTCGAAGTGCGACATCCTGATGAGAGCCCCAAGAGAACCCAACTCAGTGAGCCGGGTAAAGTTCAAGAGAAAGATTGCGGGCGCTCGCAACCCCACAGACAAACAGTGTAGGCAGTCAAGCAGGCTGAAAAAGGACCTATCTACAATGGATAGGCTCAATCTCCGGCTGAGCGTCAGCCTCCTATCTTTTGAATTTGCATTCGGACCTTATTCTTTGTCGCAGTATGTTATATTCACACGGACAGTTTGAGTTCTTGTTACAGCGCAATCCTTATCGATCTAGTGAAATTCCCGGCGACGCCGCTTTGTATCTAGATGACCAGAGAAACATTTCCTTCAGGCGTTGCTACGCACGCTCAGACCGGAACACACATTCTCCTCAAACCAACTTCCAAGGTGACCTGGACCGGGCGGTAAATCTTATGCAAGTCAACTTGAAGCACTTTGAAATGCTGTTGAAAAACGAACTAGTACTAGTGATATAGACGCTCAGGCCTCCGGTTCCAGTCCCTCATACTAATTAGTAATATGGAGAGAAGGGAGGACCTAATCAGGTGAGACAATCGGCTATATCACTGTCTAGGGAGTTTTTAGATAGATAGTATCACAACCAGCCTCTGGGCTGCTCTGGTTACTACGGAATTCCTTTATAAATAGATCATACCCACCGTCCTAGATGGTGCTCACAGTCTTAGCTATCATATCGAAAATCCACATTATTTCTACAAATGCTCTCCAACATCCTTTACGACTGATATACCTTCATGACTTGAACCATTCCCAGAACATACAGCACCCATTCATCTAGCACCTCCAGCTTCTGTGTCCCGCGCCTGGCCCACGAAAAAGCTCCAGGTATCGTTGGCCCTTCTAAATGAAGCCGACCAAGTCTTTTCCAGGTCTTCTCGTCACAGTCTACGGTCCCCAAAAGTCCTTGCCCAAATACTACGCCTTGTAACCCAGCCAACCCACGCGGCTTGTTATCGATCCGCCAATCCACACACTCGCCCGTCCTGAAGTCCTGCGAGGCCAATTCTCGTGCGTTTAAGGGATGATTCAGTTCAAATCAGCCCAATTTGCCAGTCAAACCACTTCCTGGGCAAGCTCTCAGCCAGCCCAGTCCAGCCAGTCAAGCCAGTCAAAGCCAATATCAACTTTAAAAAAACACAAGCCCGCTCAAGTACTCCAACTCCAATCACGCTCTTGCCGGCGACGACGGCGGAGGTCAACGATCTCGCGGCACAGAGCGCGTATCTAGGTAAGTATGCATGCGCCCTACACCTAAATTGTGTGGCACCAGCACAGAAGAGGTGGGTGGGTCAGCACAGGTAAGAATGATGCCCCGACTGCGCAGCAGCTTGATTTACCTAGGGCGAGCCCGGACGGTCGTGATACTGCCATACTCTTCGACTTCCAAACCTGGGCCGCAACCACAATGCATCATTGGCAACAGCCCGCCCGGGCTCAAAAAGAAAAGAAAATGTGTGCACTTGGGGGACAAACGACACGCTATCAATCAAGAATGCGCAGGGTTGCTAGAGAAGGGGAGCTTTCCCGCCGCCATCAGCAACATTTAAGAGGATACATCGTCCTCCCACGTTCGTACACAAACCAAATGCCATCACAGTACGCGCCCTAGCACAAGAAAAAGTATACACAGCTGCGGTTATTTTTTAAGGCCGCGGCGCCTGCTGCGGTAGGAATATTCACTGGTGAAGCGCAGTTGGCCGAGGCTTCCGACAACACGGACAATTCAACAAAAGTCGGCGTCTGTCTCAAAAGTTTAAAAAGGGTGGCGCAACTGGATTGGCTGTTGAATTCTATAGATGGTGCCTGGCAGCGAGAAGTTTTGTGTGTATGAATACTTCGTTCAGGCTTCGTCAACAGGACAAATCATATTCTCCTTCAACGTCCTGTGCCTGCCCTTCTCATGTGCCGTAGCATAGCACCTGACATCCTGTTGCTGCTCATATTAAGCCCATCTGATCGCTCGCGCGCCTGGGGCCGTATGCGTGCGCATACACAAGATAGCAGAAATTCCTCTCACTTGAAAGTGTACGTTGTCTCTTGTTCGGTACGTTGTGTGCGAGCAGGCCTGCGGATGTGGTGGAAAAAACTGCTTTGGCCTTTGCAGAGTCGTACGGTGAATTATTGCCAGACAATTGGCTCTCGACAAGCAGGGAAGTTGTGAGATAATCGCGAGTCTTGGCCCAAGAAGGTCTGAAATGGGGTAGATGAGAGGCATATTTGTGATGCCACGTGCATTCTCACTTCCCAGGCTTCCGCGCGGGAGACAATGCTAAGGCCTACTACGTGAGGGCTGGCCGCCTTTGGTGCGTGCACCGAAGCGAGACAGCCCGGCAGAAGCTGTACATCTTCGCAATTATGCTCTGCGTAGCCTTTCCAATGACTCTCGCCGACGTATCCAGATCTTCGACACTCGGCACGAGGAATAAGCCAAGTACCGCGCCCACCCTGTTCAGTGCAAAATGGCTCTGTAGGGTCTCGTTAAGGCTTGCCTTGAGCCTCATGGCCGACAACACTTATGTCGGCAAGCCGCAAATCAATTTAGCGGTTTGCAGAGCTGGCTCATACATGCCTGGGCACCGGGACAGATTCCGCCGCCCTTTCAGCAGTTCGTCAACCTCTTCTAGTACCTGTCGAGACGTGTTTACTAACACTCCACGGAATCAATGAGGCCTTAACACCTACAACGAACGATCCGACCCCTGGGATCCTCACCCACACTCTCTTTCCAGCAAAGAAGCGTAGACTCGGCTTCGTTCGTTCCCACTCCAAGTGGTTGGGCTCTGCTTTAACGGCGCTCCTTGAAAGGGTGAAGAGGGTGCTAAACGGGATCTTGGGCCGCACATGAAGCAATGAACACCTATGGCGAGTCGATGTGGAGCCGAGAGAGACAAGCAGGAGCAGTTGTGGGCGTTCGCTCTCCGCGATCCTCACAGCGATTCACCCTTGGTGGATTCTTCACGTACAGTGACTCCGAGAGCTATACAAGAACCCTCAGCGAGTCACGGGATATGAGAGAAAGAAAGGCAGATCGGTTTTATACATTTAGCGATACAATGCGTCACGTTGCCCGCGTGAAGCTCTTGTGCGTGTTTGAATTTCTCTCTCCATGGCAACTTGCGATCTCGCGACTCGCCCTTGGACCTCCGGCGCCCACTCGAGCAGCTTATATGGCATATTATTTACTCTGAGCTCCATCTACAGTGATGGCCAGGGCGCTGCGGCATTATTCCGCTCGCGGGTGCCTTTTAACGTCGATAAGACAACAAATCGATGGTCATATAATCTCAGAGCACGTGTAGTTCTCGTATGCGGAAGGCTGTCACGAAGGGGATTATAAACCGAAGACGACCGGCACAGACCGCCATTGAGTCAGGTATCACAGAAAAGAGTTGGGTGCCCAGATGGGGTTAGTCACTATGAGACCATGTATTTATATTGCCCCTTTCGGAGTTAGTACTGCTTTTCCTCTAACATAATTCACTCCCTTTAGCACGTTTCCCAACCACACTCTTATATCTTGACATTTCTGGAGCTCCCTTGCTCCTGATTAGGATGTGACACTTAGATGGCCGCCTTTCTGACTCTAGTTTACTATGCCGGCAACGGGAGAGAAGTGCTTGCCGCTCTCACATACGCTACATCACCTTTAACACTATGATCGGCCGCTTCGCTCAGTAGATGGAGAGTGCCCGACATCAACGCCAACACGTCTCACACTCGGGACGCAATCACAAATTATGTTGTGGACATGGAGAATCAAGCATCCGACCAACGACGGCGAGGCTTGGGGCAGAGCTCACTTGAAGACAGACTCCAGCGGAGAAGATATCATCGGTGACTACCTGCTCACTCGCATCTACCGACCCTGAGTTGCCTAAGAACCACTTTGCGAAGCCGACACTTAGACTTACAAAATCCTCGAGCCTACTTCCTTGGATATCAGCAATCCCGCTGACGCCGCAGTTTCCACTGTCAATGGTAGTGCTGCGTCCACCGCGCATGCTACTAATGGCGACGGGTCCAATGGCTCGGGGTGCGAGGGCCAGACACTTGTGTCTGACGACACTATTGATTCTCTGAGATGGTGTGCAATGCGGAAGTCTTAGCCTCTCCACGACCCCACGTGAAGGAACGGCCAAGGTAGCGTGCAAACCTTGGTGATGTGGATGATCACGTTGACCCGCCATCGCGGTTCCTGTGGAAGCGTGTGGTGAGCCACTCTTCGTTCCTGTAGATATGCCGAAGTGTCAGCCTCTCTATTCTCTAAGAAAAGTGCAGCCATGGCATTTAGTAGCAGTGAGGTTTCCGTGAGAAGCGTTCTCGGGTGGGGTAAGTGAACATGGAGTGTTCTACGGGTGCTATTCCACCCTGGTGCGATTATTGCGCCAGAGCCATCTTCTCAAAAGGTCAACGGGGTGGGCTTTCGTGGCTTACCGATCAGACCAAAGAATCCATCCCGGTCTGGGCCCGCTGAGATAAGCGGAGGATTTTGACACAGAGGTCACGGGAGCGGCGGAAGCTGCCACGTGGGCAGCAAACGGAGAACTAGCACGGGGCCCCCAAGTCACGTTTTTCCTCGACAACACTTCGGTCATCCAAGGGCTCACAGGCAGGGTACCGGACAGCTCGCAAGCTGAATTCCTCCGATTTAGACACAACGCACGAAAAATCTCAGCACTGCAAAGTGCTGATGGAGTGGTCGCCGGGATATGTCAACATTGAAGGAAATGAAGCGGCGGACAAGGTGGCAAAAATGGCAGCATCAATGCCTATTATGGGCAACACGCTGGCGATGGTCTCCCATGCTAGGCGGAAAAGCAAGGAGCAACGTCGGATCATTCTTGATTCTTAGTAGAAGACAAGGCGTCCAGTCAGGTATCAAAACTTTGGAGCTGTGGCCGGTGCTCAAGCCCCCAGAGCTAGCCCTCCCTGGGGGTATCCTCCAAAGATACCTCGCGGAAAGGACTAGCCACAGGGACTTTATCACGTACCACACCCGATTTAAACACAACCATACAGGTCAGCCATGCAAGTATGGCGCGGAATAAGAGCCCGGACACTTTCTCAAGTGTCCCCTAGTCGACAAGAGACTAAGGAAGGGTTTGGAACCAGGAAAGGAACTGGAGCATATTCTGGGAAAAACAGGATAGGCTATGTTCCAAGATCTGGTCGAAAAGTCGGGGGTCTATGACCCGCCAGCTAAGGATTTAAACCTCGAGCCGGTTAACGTGGAAGGACGATCTCTGTTCACACAACACGTTTCTTTTGTCTCAAACTTATTTTGCTTATTTGTCTCTCTTGTTATACGAAAAGGTGGTAGCACTTACTCCACCCGTCCTCATATGCCCCTCGGGAGGCTGGAAAAGGGTACCTACCCTAGACCTCAGATATCTTTGATTAGATTCGGACGATAATACAATCATCATCTCAAAAGGTCAGTCAGAAATACCGGGTGGCAGTCTAAACGCATCATCTACACTGGCTCTCTGACAGATCCGAATAAATAAATACTTTTGGACGATATTATTCCCTACTTTTCACAGTCTTGCGATGCTACATGGATTCTAAATTCGCACGTTGCAGGTCCACCTCCTGTCCCTACTCAATTGTGATTGAATACCGCCGGATGCCTGCAATGTCTGAATCAGACTCAATGGCTGCACATTCTGCCACTGCCGTTATCGAGCCAACCTTTTCCAAGACTTCTGTGAATTTATCAAGCCTGGTTGGCTTGGGATCATCGTCCCAAGCCTCGAGAGAAAAGGAGCCTATGCGCTCAAAGTGACCGTTGGCATTACCGCAACTCTGGAGCACGAGGCCCTTGCACATCCATTCGGAGTACCCCTCATCCTCTTCGTAACGAAATTTCCTGGTCTCTAATTTGCCCTGACGGACCCGATTATTCCCTTCATCAGTAACCTCGGAGAGCCTTGTAACCCCTGTTTTGCCTCGATATACTGGAAGGAGATAGGCGGCGTTTATTGCTAGATGTGGTTCATCCCTATGGTAGTCAACCGTGATTTCGCAGAGTTGTCGCCCGAACTCGTCCCAAAATACGTGCAAACGGGCTGAACCGTCGGTCATAGAAATCTGCCCGCGAATAAGAAGAGAGCATGCGAGAGTGAGCTGTCCGGCAGTGACTGCGCCGTGAGGGTCGGTTCCGGGTGGTGCTGGAAGAGCCCAGGCTTCCAATACCTGAACATATGCATGAAAATTGTGGTTTTCATCGCAGAGCTGGGCCGGTGGCAGTCTTATCTCCCCATCGATCGACATCCACGACCAAGTCGGCGCGCGCCACTTCGGTCTGTAATTCGCGGGACTTGTCAGCGTCCATGGAAGGTGTACGATGATTGACTTCCTCCACAATCCTGCAAGATACTGATCGCCAGTTATCTTTTGCTGGCGTGTGGCTATTCCAGACAATGCAGGTAGTCGGTCCGAAACGTAGCTTAGTTTGGATTTGGAATATAGATTTGCAATCGTCTCCCAAGGCCACATTCTGTCTTCGGGTCTCACTAGTCTTGCACTATTGACAAGGCTGCGTGGAAATCCGTCCGGAAGAGATTCGGATGCAACGTGAGTGCGGCATTCCCAGAAAAGCCCAGTATCACAGAATGATATGGTTCGGCATGGCAGAAGCTTCTCCTGGAAGGCCCAAGCTCTCTTGGCCAAGTGAGTAAGAGCCGTCGATTCTTCGTAGACTGAGCCACTGTGAAAGTTCTGCACTGCACAATATTGACTTGTCGTTACTCTCGCTAGGAAGCCTCCACTATACGATTGTTGGTGTTCCGGTCTTTGCATAAACCCCTGATGGACATTAGTTGCATTTGACGCGGCCAGATTGACGTATGCGCCACCATAAATTGAACGCATATGCCCTGCTTCCTCTTTCCAGTCTATATTACCAGGTTGTTGTTGGATAATGCAAAGAGCATCAATCCAGATATAGTTGAGACTCAACTGTCGCGATGCGTTTATTGCGTCTAGGAAAGTTTGAGGCAAGGTCTGTCGTGGGATATCCATTGTAAAACCGTTCAAATTCGTCTCAGTAAGCATGCTGAACGGCTCCGAGCCCCAGCAGTAACTCAAGGTGCTATATCGAGGCACGTATCTCAAGTTCGCCGTCGCTACTAGCTTTATATCGTCTTCATTGGAGCTCCCAATAGAGATCAGCCTGGACGGAGGTCGTGAAGGCTTCTTAATGTGGCAGATGCTATGAGAAGCAGAGCACCTAGCTATCCACATGTTTGCAATGGCAAATGGCTCAATAGGGCTGTCCCAGAGGCACACTTATGATTAAGTTAGCGACGCAAATTTTTTGGGTAAGAGTACTGCTGGACTCCGCTTACCGTCAGGAGGAAGGAAACTCGACTCAAATTGGTAATGCTGCGCACCAGTTGAATTGCAATGTGTCGCAATTTTGCCCGGGAAATTTAACCAAAGGAACTGTTTGAGATACGGCAAGCCCCAGAAGTTATGAATTGACAGTGACGCTGAACCATTGTCGTTGAGCTTGCGTAGTCGCGCCTCTATCTTCCGAAATATGTCCAAGGTTTTGTTAAATTGCAGTCTTGAGAGCAAAAAGGAACAAAATTTGCATCCAAGCATGGCCGCCGCTTCGACCTCGCCGATCACGATATGCCTGGCCACGGCGTGCTCGTCGGGATCCTCATATTCCGCCTCCCATTTGAGGTCTGGCCAGTGATCAAGTAGATGTCGGCAGCTTGCACAAAATCCCCCAATGACACCCGCACGCGTAGCCGGCATAATAAGTTGCACTTCTCGCTCAATCTCTGCGTAATCAAGGATGTCACACTGTAAAGCTTGGATGGCAGTACAGTCGAGGGTCATGTCATTGCCATCTATCGCAGCGTACTCTGCGTGCCATGATTCGAGTGTGCCGACCCCGGTAGGTGACGCCGCTGTGAGAGGCTCTTGTCCAATATTGTCACCAGAAAAGGGAGCGTCGGGTAAGCGCATGTCCTCGTGGTGTTCCATTTCGATTGCCGCTCTGATCGCCGTAGTATGTGATAAATGCGATTGAGCCCACCAAGGGAAGAGATGGCTTGAAATCAGACGGTGGTGCCTCAACCTGGAGAGCAACCCTGACAATTTCTGATCCAACCGACGTGAGCGGGGCTTGCTGCTTACGTGTAAGTGGAAGCGAGTGTCCTTCTTATCCGAGAGTGAGGCTGATTGGGCTTGGATCACACAGCGTCTGACGCAGGGATGCGGCTTACATTGCATGTGAGCGTCTAGGTGAGAGTCGACTCCGGAAAGCTGAATTTGAACCACTGATTCAGACAACATTCTTATCCTTTTAGTAATCAGAAGTGACAGCCCTGCGTAGCATCGTTGAAGATTCATTCACATAGGCCCAATTATGCTTCTTGTGACCTTGAATGCAAAAGACCTTAGTGGCTCTCTAATACACCATCTAATGCCAGCCCACCTAAGCTTCCCACGTAGAATTTCCACTTCATCCCTATCTTCGTCACCATAGTCACATCTACAATAGAAGACCGAATCATCAAATAGAGCGGTGAGACCAAGGATGAGGTAGAGTATGCGGGTTCCGAATGAATTTACACAGACCTTGTCTCGTCTTCCGCGAGAAGGCTAGCTAGCACCCGCCGCCTCGACTGCAACGGAACGCAGTGCGGTCACGGGTGATATTGGATACAAAGATCTTGGCATCGTTAAGGTGGTGCTAGTCTTGGGACACTCCATCCACCGCCGGAGCAAGACAGATGACCAGCGACATCGCACCGGGTCAGTTAGAGACCTTACAAAAGGCCCAGGGCTTCTAGACGCGGTTATACTGAAGTCGACCAATGTCAGTATTCTCACCCTCTCCTCGCTAGCGATCGCTTGCTTGCCCCACCCCTCCTCAAATGCTAGACGACCCTAGCACGTGCTCGTCGTCCAGTTCTACGGTCACGGCTTTGCGGTGTTGCCTGCAGCGTGGCGCGATGTGCGGCGGCGAAGGCGGAAGCAGAGACCCCCTGGGCATGGCAGCGGGTAGCGTATAGATTCACTTCATGATATGTGCTAAAACTGCACTGAAGTTAAGGTCCAAAGTAGGCCTGTACAGGCAAGATTTCAAGCATTATTCCCCAGTGTAGCTATATTCTAAAAATATGCGAAGATACTTGCAGTACGTCGCCCTCAGCGCGACGAAGATATTTAACCGGACCGTCAGAAGTCTGCTTGCCGTGACGCCCTATAAGCAGTATACGATGCGCTTCTTGTGCAGAGAGGCCGCGGTGATTCACAAGCCTCTCAAGTTATCCCCAGTTCCGAGCCAAAGCCCACCCAACTACAACCGCACACATTCTAGCGCAATCGTTATACTCGCCATGTAATTGGGTCCAGTTAATATACAAGAAAAACATATTCGCTCCGAGCATAAAAGCTTCTTCAATTCTGCATACACACTATACTCACAAAAACAAGCACGAACGGCGAGTATAGAACGCAGCCCATGAAGACGGAAAAAGGGACGATATAGTATAAATTATCGACTCTAGATACAAAGCAAGCCGCACATTTTAATCTCAAATCAGGGAAAGTACATAAAAGGACCGGCTCTATACGTAGTGAAACCGTGCAACCAATCTTAGGCAGTTCACCGCCGCTACCATTGCTTGCCTTCGAGGATTCGGAAACCGTCTTCAATACTGGTAGTGCCCACGATATTCTCGATCAATTGCCACCGCCGTATGAGATGGATGCTAATACCAAGTGCTGGGAACTAATATACTGAGACGCAAAGAGGTTGGAAATCGAGATATGGATGACAAATTTTTGGTGAGGATGGGTTCCGCAGCGCATATGATTGAATAGTCGACGTTGAAGATTGTGCCAATGGTCTTAAAGTTCGGGTCACCGAATTCGGGTCACCGAGTCTGACGCTTGAGATTCTAATGAAACGGCGACTGGAGAAAGGCACGAAGGACTTTGATTACTTATACTATGGAGTCGCATAGTCGGCTTGTGCATCTTGCACCGCAGTGACCAGGTCCTTCGGAATGTACCAGAAATCGCTAAATTTGAGCGTCTCAGCTTCTCAGTCCAGAACAGTCCGTGCGCTAACATGCACACAACCTACTAGTAGCCGTGGCTGGTGCATTTCTACATCTCAGAGAGAGAAAACTCGTCTCCCCTTAGAAATACGCCGTGAAGTCGAGCGTCCTGTGATATGGAGACGATGGGCTTGTCTAGTCCACAAAGGTCGACGGCTTTACGCTGTCGTCCGCAGGAGGCTTTTTGGCAACTCTCTGCTTTCTCACGGGACAGTTCCCTTGGCCAAGGTAGAGGTCGACAAGTCGGTCGCCCATGGGCAGCGTACCGCGCTCCGCAAGTTCATCGGCAGACTCGTCTAGTTCCATCCTTAGCCCTGTACGATCGGTGACGTTCCTGGAGGAACCTGTGACAGAAAATCTTGGTTAAAATCCAAGCCCCAGGCGCCGGCGATCTTAGTTTGCAAGACTCGTTCTGACAATACAGCGTGGCGGAGCTTGAGGTGCTCGAGCAGGATTGCACAGTGACAGAGTGTCTGACTGGACGCAGCAGCTTCTGACTAGGTATGGAATTAGTACGATACTGATGAATAGATTTGAGGAAGAAGATACCTCAACGGCACTGCAGGGGGTCTGTGGCATCGCCATCTCAATCTATCCGTCGCCTCCGCTCGTGCAGGTCTCGTAGTTAAATATTCATAATGCTCGAAAACGGTGTTAACGTGGTGAGCGAGGCTGGCGTCGGCGTGGACAGGGCGGGCTGCATTGCCTGCACCATCGTGGCGGATATGCACCGCCCGCCTTGTCTACGGCCTTAGCAGCTACGACCCGCTCGGAACACATCTAAGCACTTTGATTATTGACAAGAAGTCTGCCCAGCAGGCTGTTGCTAAGCAGGTTTGACCTACTTGCTCTTGGCGGCAAACTTCTTCGGCTGGATGTTTGCCTAGGCGCAGTTGAGGTGGCGGACTTGACCAGCTAGCCCCACGGCATTGATAGAGGCTTTGGCGGCGATCGCCCGATTTGACGTGTAACGCTGTATCAAGCAACTCAAACCACACGCGATTACATGGAAAGCAGCAGGCAAGGAAGATAAGGGCAGCGATGAGGCAGATGCTGGTACAGTGGGCACCCTAGTTCCCGGACACCCTAGTTTCCGGACAGCCAAATTGAGCCACACCCACCAAACGTTGTTAGGCTGCGACTCGCACAACTTTATGAGCACATATCGTATAAACAAAAGTAGGACAGCGTTTGAATGCTAGAAATGAGGTCTTCAACTGTATCTAGCTGGCTTTTGACTTACGGTGCGGATACGGGTAGCGCGCAGAGCGCCCTGTGGCTCAGCCTGTGGCTTAGAGCCGTCCTCAGACTCAGACTCACTGCTAGAGCTAGCAACCCCAGAAACAACAGAAACCGCAGATAAACTACCCTCATTACTGCTTTGGGACTCTTCCAGGGCCTCATTCGGATTATTGCCCTTAGCCGTAAGCTCTAAGACCTTCTGAAAGCGCTTATTTAGGTTCGAAATGGCCTTGCGCTTCTTACCCTTCGTAAGGTTCTTAATCTGTGACTTTAAGCCCTCAACCTCCTGCTTCAACAGAATATTTTCGGCTTATAGATCGTCGGTTTTGTTAGCCACCTTACGTAGCTTGCGCCTAGTTTCGTAGGGCTGAGAACGGCCTATGCTAGTAATGAAATCGCGAGTCACAGGCTCGCTATCCTCACCAAAATCGGACTGCTCCATCTCGCCAGCTTTGCGCTTATCATTTCGTATCTCTTTATCCGCTTAAATTTCTGGGTGACGAAGAGCTTTTGCGCGTGAAATAGGCCAATTTCCAGTATGTTTCCAGCCTCCTTGAATCACTTTGGGAGTAAGGGCTTTGCGGGCTGCAATCAGACAGTTTATAAACTAGATCTTGCCTCCATTGGTAGAATCGTTAAGGGCTGAGAGTTGAGACAAGGTAGCACGGTAGGCGTTTTTTAGTATACCGAAAGGACCGTTATCCCAGGGCTGACGACCGTGGCTAGTATGGGCCGGAAGGAAAAGCAGGTAGACGTTTTTGAGGAAGCAGGCAGCCATAAACTCCGGCTTCACCCACAAAGTTAGTTTATAATTTAACCGCTTTATAGAAAAGCTTGAAACTGAAGAACAAAACTTACCGAAGTATGGCTTTTATATCCATTCAGTATTAAAAGCACAGCTTCTTCTTAACGTTCGCCGCAAATAGTATCCATTTGGGGGACAAATACGTCTTCCAGCCAGGCCAATACAATCTCATTAATAGTCTAGCCGTTCGGAAAGGTTCTCACAGCCCAATTAGGCACCTCTTTAGCCATTTCTGACTCAAACCACTATCCTTATGCTTCTTTGCCCCTGAAAATAATGCCTGGGTCTAAGACTTTGCCTACTACAATACAGGCTTCGATAAGGGTGACCCACGCACGGTCTTAGCTGGATTTAATAAGAGTTTTCTTAGTTTCGGCAGATCTAAGTACTAGAGAGTCGATACCTATACTTAATTAGCTATATTACAGCCAAAAACAGATAGAAAAACATAATAGTTACCGTAACCAACCATAATCCCGCCCTCGTCCACATTCATAATCAACTCCGGGTTTTAAATCCAGCTCAATTCGCCCTCAAGTATATCAAAATACCAATTTACAGCCTTCGGAGTAAATATATCATATCGTATAGACTCTTGAACAGTTCCTTTTTTATATTATATCGATGGGTGGCGCTTGCGGAAGTGCTAAACCCATTTGGTGCCTAGTAACGCCGTATCTCCCTTCGCCTTCAACAAGCCAATAACCACAGCTTTTACTACAGCTGAAGTGGGCGCGTAGCCCAGAGACTCTTGCTAAAGGATCCATTTGACTATTTGGAGTTCTTGACTAGGAGAGAGGCGCTGTTAGGAGTGGTCTGCGGAGCGTTTGGCGTGAGTCTTCTGCTCAAGCCGATCGGACAGTATGGAGCGAGGAATGCCGTGATTAGTGGCTGCTTTGCGTAGAGAGATATTATTGGATACGTCTAGTATAGCTGCATCCATGTCCTCTTCAGTCCACCCAGTTGAAGGCATCGTGGGCTGTAAGCAGTGGGGTGGGTGGGTAGTGAAATCGGTGGCAGACGCGTTCAGACGCGACTGTCCGGCAGGCAAAACAACTTTGGCTATATAACCCTATGACTCACAGGGTTGGTTGCATATGATTGGTCTATCTAACAGCTACTCAAAACACTAGAAACTATCGTGATATTTGTGGTGTAGCCAAATAAATGAGAGTCACAGTTTATAGAGTTTTGTATGGGGGCTGCTAAGTTTGTATGTCCGGAAACTAGGGTGTCCGGGAACTAGGGTGCCCACTGTACTGGACTGAGCGCCGTGGTGACGTAGCCTTCGATAGTCCGAGGCTCATGGCGAAAGCAAGTTGCGAGCTTCGAGTATGCGACAGAACAAGCTGCAGCACAGAGTGTTGGCCATGACATTGAGAACAAAGAGAGCATCTGGGGCTACGCCAACCTCCAGCTTGATGCAGGAAGTGGGCAAGAGTCTCGAAGTCGCTAGTGTATTTCCGACCAAGATTTAATACCCAGCACACACACAGCACACAGTATTCCGCAGCCTTAACTCGAAACTTCTTTGTTTATAACCATACTCCTTACATGTTCCTCGTGACTAAAGCTTCTGGTACTGTGGCATCCGTCCCTTACTGTATGTGGCGCAGGATGAAAAGTATTATGACCGTGCTTTTTGTAACTCAGCACCGACTTAAGTTGATGTACCCATAAGTGGCCACCCCTGAAATCCCTTACCGCCATTCCAACCACCCAACTAAAGAAGGTAATTTCACACTGAATCCTAATCCGATCAACTTCAAAACTTTAACGCTTCTTGATTATAACTTTATGAAGTCGTATACAGAAGATCAGATTGCTGAGGCACTTGTGGCTACTCAAAACGGCACATCGGTTCAATAGGCCTCGAAAGAATGGGCCATTCCAAGAGCCACACTTCGCCATCGAATATCTGGAAAACGAAGCCTAATCGCCCACAAATTAAGGCAAAGACTCTCAATCTATCAAAAAGACCGATTAGCCAGTTTTGTCCTTTCTTAAGCCGATCTAGGCCTTCCACCAACCCATCAAGATTTACGGATTTTTGCGGAAAGAATCCTCCAAACCAAAGGGAACTTAATACAACTAGGAAAGTGTTAGATTACCTCTTTTTTGAAGAGGAATCTAAGGCTTAAGACCCAAAGAAGCTTCCGATGGACTTGAAGAGAGTTAATGGGACTATTACTCAAGTAATTAAATTTTGGTTCTCCTTCCTAGTACTTCCAGAGATCCAGAAGATTAAACCTTTAAATAGGTGGAATACAGATAAAGCTGGTGTTATTAAAGGCTAAGGGGATACCGGCCTAGTTATTGGAAGTGCTTAATCTAAGTTAGTTAAAAGAAAAGACTCTGGGTCTCGCCTTCGGACATCCTTTATTAAGTACATCTCAGCTAATAGCAACTGTCTTCCTCTACTGATTATTTTCAAAAGCAAATTAATGTAATAATAGTAGTTTCCTATATAAATAGACTTATATAAAGATTAGCTATTTATAGCGACCGAAAATGCGTGGATTAGGAACTTAACGGTACTTAAATGGCTTCGAAAAGTATTTATTCCGGGGACTCAACCAATAAACTTAACAGAAAGGCGACTACTTATCCTGAAAAGCTACGGCTATATATCACCACAGATTTTATACAAAAATACTATTAAAACAATATCCTATTATTATGTTTACCTCCTTATATACCCCATCTCCTTTAACCTTTTGATCTAGGGGTCTTTTCGTCACTAAAGCGGTCCTATCTAGATAGACTCAATCAACTATAGCAGTGGGAGGAATCAATAACTGCTGGAAAGAAGGATTTCCTTGAGAACTATTATCTTTCTGGACTAGACGGTCTATCTAGTTAAAATATCAGATCTGGATGGAAAGCGATTAGTCTTTAGCCCGTGGCACCGAGTAAGGCACTATTAAGCCCTTTGCTATTAGATAATAGCATTAAAAGAACTCAAATAATGATTAAAAGACCCTAGGGGAGTTGAAAAGAGCTCAATTTACACCCCTGAAGCTAATAGATATAGAGCCACCAATCTGGTCAATGTTACATCGGAACATCAATTTCTTGACCTGGCCCCTATGATCGAATAGTGGGCTGCAGGTCACAAATCTTATATCAATTTCTTCGTCTTTTGAGTCTGAGTAAACTGATTATACTCTCAACCCGGCGCGACCTCTTGCGGCTGCTAAGTCTGCCCGCAAAGTCTGTGATCCGGGTAGGCATCCAGAAAACAGTACCGACTACGAAAACCTTTGCGTACCCACCTTTATTATCGATTAAGACAATATGGCCTACCAAAGCGATGCCCCTAATTCAGCACCCATTGCTACAAATGAACAAGCTTTAATTAATAAGCAGTTGAATATCGAAGCGCAAGCTACTTTTACAATTGTTCAATGGAAGAAGCGCCGGGCGGACTCCCCTTTGTCAGACGTGGCTTCCAACGCTAGGTACAGTCTCAGGCACCCTAGGGGAGGAGGGGTAAGGCCTGGGGGGACTACTGGGGGAGACCCCATCCATTGCAATGGAGCGTTGCAGACCGTATCTTCGAGTAAAGCCGGTGCAGACCAGCTTTTTCAACAAAAGCAGCCTCTTAATAGGGTAACTCCGGTCCGGGCAAAGGAGGGAGATTTGGATTTGACGCTACTAGTGACGGCTTTTGGGCCGAGGTGGTTTTTACTGCCGGAACCTCAGCTAAACAGGGCTGGGAAAAAGACTCTAGGGCTATGGAATATGTTTTAAAGCTTAAAAGTCTATTGCGAGAAGCTCGAGGGCTAGCTATTGCTGCGGGCCGTTTTGATATCGAGGAATCGATTTTAGCTACTATTTTAGTAGCTAGTGGAAAGGAAGGAAAAGCAGTTAATTCCGCTAAACCAACCTATGCCATAATTGCCGCCAAAAATACGGCAAAAGCTGGGGAGATAATTAAAGCTAAACTAATAGGTAAAGCTAAAGTTAATTCAACGGCTAATTCAACGGCAAAGCCTGTAGTGCAAAAACTGTCAATAGTGGTTATTATTCTACAAACTCCGCCTCCTTTAATTAAATTAAAGGAAATTCGAGATGCATTAAATAAAGTGGTTAAACTACCGCTAGTTATTAGCGTAAATCTTTCGACTAAAAGAAATATAGTTCTGAAGATTTAGGGCTGTACCTCGGAAGAATTCCTGGCTAAAAAGGCTAAATGGAAACCGGTTTTTACCGAATTACCTATCAAATCAGCTATTAAGCCAGAACGATAGATTAAGCTTATTGCTTATATGCCAGAATTCGCGGAGAACGGATTTAAGGAGGACTTAAAAACCTTCTATGATATTATTGTTATAGGCTAACTATATTTGCTTAAAAAACCGGAAGAGGGCCGATTTCTAAGTCCTTATTATTTTTCCGTGCAAATAGAGGCCGAAGCTGCTAAGGCATGCAAAGGTCTTTATATTGCAGGAATGTGGATTAGGGTAGTGTAATGATCACACTAAATACCCGTGAGTATATAGAAGGTGTCAGAGGGTTTATGCTAGCAATACGGTAGTAGAGATAACAGGGGAGCAATATTAAGACTGGTGTTCGTGCGAGTAATGATTAGAAGCCGTGAGGCTATTCAGGTAGGTAGACTGAATACTTAGATTAACAACTAAAGAGCTATGAAGGAAATGCTATCTATCTAGTGCTGACCGTGTCCTTATATCCTATAGCCTTTATACCCTCTTCAGTACTGGATCTATTGGATCGCTTTGCTATCCTAGCGATCCATTACAACCCTAGCCCTTTTGGATTATCTATTCCTTCTTTGCTGACATAAGAGATATTCCCCGCTGGATGTATTAGATATCAAGCTCCTAATGGCGCTGCTAACCGCTGGCCTGTTCCTTGATCTGCTGTTCGTCCCTTGGGTTATAACAGGTAGCTAATCTAGCCACCTTTTCCAAGACAATACAATACTATAGGTGCTAGGGATTTTCATATAACCATAAAACCTACAAAAATCCGGTTAAATGCCGATTTTGCGCGGCAAATCACTATACTACTTTATATAATTGTGGGGTATGCAATTCGAGTACTCCCTGCGATCATGTAAGCCTTAAATGCGCTAATTGCAGTGGAAAACACTCAGCGAACCATAATAATTGCGAGGTACGAAAAGCTATTTATAGCTAATTTATCTCAAAATTATAATTCGCAAAATATTACAGTTTTTCAGCATAACTATAGTAGAAGGCGTCAGCCTTATTACACTCTTTTGCAAAACGCTTTTCTTTGTAATATAACTTTGATGTTTATCGAGGAACCTTATACTTATAACGTTAAAGGTGTAATCGAAACGCTTTTACATCCGTCGTACTATTTACTTTATCCCTTTAATAATTCAAAGGAAAATTTAAGGCCTAGAGTTATAGCTTACGTACGAAAGTCCGCTCGTTTAGAATTTTCTTTATGCTTCGATCTTATTGAAGATTCGGATTTCCAAGTTATCGATTTTAATATCGGTATAGAAGAGTTTACTGTATATCACATCTATAACGAACGCTAATAAGGCTTCGAAATGGGTAATTATATAGTATAAAGGCTTCTATATAATTATCCAATTAGTAATACAGCTTTGCTGTTAGGTGATTTTAACTTGCACTATCCCCTTTGGAATAGTGCTGTGGCAAATCCTAGTCGCGCAGCTGATTTCTTTGCTACGTGGCTACAAAACAGCCTATTT
>JAGKQA010000277.1:0-13010 GCA_022609195.1 Plenodomus libanotidis
AAAAATGAAAATTAAAAGTAATAAAAAAAGTTAAAGGGATAATTAATGTTATAAAATAAGTTTAAAATATTAAAATCTAATAAGAAGCTGTAAAAATAAGTAGAGCAGGGTAGGTTTAAATTCTAAAAAAAAAAAAAAAAAAAAAAAAGCCTGATTGTAAATATAGCAAAGTTTCGCAGGAATTTCATTTTTGGACAAGCTGGCTTCCAGGCCACCAAACCATCTGATATTCGTTCCGGACTCCACTCACCGGAACGCCCTTGCTCTCACCGTGTGTTCCATTGTGATACTTCCCGAGTTCCCAAGATCGTGGTTGAAACGAAACACACGGAGGATGGCCAGATGCTCCGAGTCGTCGCCCCCATTTCGCCCATCTCCGCCGCACAGATCGAGCTTCCCTTACCGCGGCCCCGCCAGAGAAACAAAGGATTCGAATTGGGCCCCCAATGCTTCGAAGGTGTGGATTCCGAGTCCACTTGCAGTGTTACGAAACCTCGATCGCGTTTCTTTGATCTTACCATGTCTTGTTCTGTGCTTGTGTTCGTACATTGGCACCAAGGCTTGGTGCTAAAGATCACTCGAACAAATTCATCTACTATGTAAGGGTCCAGACCAGCTTGGCTCAGAGATGAGTGATCATAATGATCGGACGGTGATCCAATCTGCCTTGTCAGTCTTCTGTGGTAGGAAGAACCCTTCCTACAACCTGCTCGTCTGCCTATTCGATTCTTTTTTAAAGTGCTGAAGCTTCAAATTGTCACAACTCACCTCATTCTCACAAATATCGGAACCCTCCAAAGCTCGAGCAAATTACCTCGTACGGGTCGTCTTATTCCTCGGACGACGTTCTCTTGGGGGTCGGCTGGTTTTCAACAACTACACTCGGGGAGCTCGCCGCCGATCTTGCATGCACAACGCGACTGTCTCTGACCCATTTTGTCGAGCCGGAACGGCCTGCCGGTTAGACCTGAAGATCAGACGGATGCGGGCCGGAGCATTTTCCAAGACATGATGTGCGACCATTTGTGCCTTACAGGTATCCGAGTACCGGGTACACCAATCCGAATGCTGAGATTGCCAAAAACACGCCCGGCAGTAGGAGTTGCATCAGTACTGTGGTAGTTGTGTACGCAGATCACCAAAATTGTCTTTCTCGGGCTGACGAAAGCCTTCGTCTGCGACGACATCACATTGACAGAGTCTACAGTACCAGCTTTTTTAAATCGACTTTGGACCCTGCATCCAAGGGGGCCTAGAATGACGTCGTCGTGGCACAGTCCAGAGTGCTTGTCTAAGTAATTTGACCGTACCGTGTGTACGTCTTTGAAGCTGACTTGGAAGATGATGAGTTTTGCATAGAGCCACTGTGCGCGTACAAAAATATCGTACCGTCTTAACAGACGCTGTCCACAGCCCAGTAGAGTAGACTGCCGATGTTATAAAGCAATGTTGGCAGTATATCGTCTTACTAGTCCTATGCGGTGTTCTTGTTATCGTCACAGGCTGTTATATGAATGGATAGCATTGTATCGGTCGGATTGAAAAATTGCAAATGGATTAAGGGTACCAAGTAGGCAGGTTCTTGGTCACGCGGTCTTCGTGGAACAACACTGTACAGTTGCGAGCATATTCAAGTTCAAGGGCGTCTCACAAAATTGTTATTTTCCGAAAGCAGATAACTTCATCTCCTATGTTCCATTTCTGTTTCGTGCTTTTTTTCCGTTTTGCATGATTCTTCTGACCGCCTTGATGCCAGAGTGTCTAGCACTGACCGGCTCAGATTCGTGGACTCCGTACGAAGAGCTCTACTGACACGTATGTGTTGTTGTTCCAAGCATAAATTACGTTAACAAGCGAATCTTGCGATGGCGATGCAAAATAGCTTTACTCTCAGCCTACGATGTCTATGCGTTGATGGACAATATTGACACCAACGCACGAGGCGCCAAAGTCGCAGCCCATACTCATCCTAGCGAACTCTATATTACGGCTCACGTTGCGCCTCTCCGGGTAAACTTTCAGATATAGTCATCCGAACCAATGGCCCCGAGCTATTTGAACATAAGTTTTCCTCGACTCAGACTGTGCATACTGACTTTCCCCCCTCTTCACAATAGGTTCCCCGCGGCCCGAGATGTCATTCCGTCCCAATTGAAAAGCGAAGCATATCTTGTCGAACCTTATCTCAAACGCCTTCTCTGAGACCGGTGAAGACTGATTCCGTAGCTGCAGCGCCCAGACGGTGTCATTGAGTTGGCAAGCTGAACGTGGGTGTGCCTAGACTGTAGGGCTAAATACGTATCTGCAAGTCTAGAAGCGGAGGGTCGATGGAAAATAAGTAAACTTGCAGGGTCGCTTATGAAGTGATAGGCTACTCAGTTACTGGAATATTGCACTAACCAGCAGGCGGAGAGACATCACGCTAATGTGAAGTCATGAGTACTGCCTTGGAGGTTCTTCGTCTTTTACACTGGCTCTCCTGGACATGACTGGCCGAGAAACACCTACTTCGGTGATAGATTTTTCATGTCCCGAAGGCTAGAACAGGACAGCTCAACGACACAGTAGGCCGTTTTGCCCACCAGCCTGACGAACATATATAAGCTAGTGCATGACAAGTGGAGACATCGAGTCAATGACGAGAGGTTCTACAGGTCTAAAGGTAGTCTGTGAAGAATAAGCGCACATAAGCAGACTCCTGTCTCTGCATTCAGAGCATGCATTAGCCTCTAGATATATGTATCGACCTGCACAGTACGCCGCTGCAGCAAGGCTCTACGATGTACAGCAATTGGCTCTAACTTTACACTCTCAGTTTCCAGAAGTCGTTGTCTTGTCTGCAGTGATGAGTGGCCAGAAACGGAGACCTAGTTTCTTGAGTCAGCCAAGAGAAAACATGCAGCTGTAATACTCGCTGATACTGGGGACCTGGGCAGGCGAATAGTCCTCAGAACCGAGACGTCCTGAAGGTGTGTAGGTATGATTCAGCATCGACAGGTTTGCTACGGACGCCCATAGGAAATGCCTGCGTGGAACATCTATCTCAACTCTCACGGTTCTGCAGCATATGTCAGGTATTACATCCAAACCGCATGAGAACATCTTCTCTGCGACCACTCACCCCACGCGCAGCCCTTTGATCGAAAAAGAAGCAACACTCTGCGAGCCCACGCACGTTGATGAGATCATTACGTGTGCCGGCTCTCACATGACAAGCCGAGCATGCGGCGAGGCTGGTGAGCACGCATCACGCAAGCAAATTAACAGTGTGCAGATCAGTTGCATCTTGCCAGCGCCTCGCCGCAGGATGTGCCCTCATAGCAAGAGGCGAACGCCATTTCCGATCTGTGTAAATGAAGGGCGTCGCGCAGCAGTACCCCACGATCACAGCAGGCCGTCAGGCAGGTGGGCAGGTGGGCAGGTGGGCAGGCAAGTCAGCTCACGCATGCACAGCAAAAGGTGACACATCCGGGACACCCACACGTGAGTGTGTGGAACAGCGCGGAAAAACCTCGTATAATCGAAGGAGCTGTGAAGTCAAAAGAAATCTGCCATTTCCGTCTCTCGCGCACCGATGCTATTAGAGAATAACCTGCCACACATGCGAACTCGCCCATGCTTGCTTGCTAGTTCGGGAAGAAAGAGGATAAAAAGATCCAAGAGAAAGCTGGACAGCGAAACCGCCCTCGCTCAATAGCCCTGAGATAAATTGATAGAAGACGCCGACGGCTCATGGGAGTCCACCCCAAGCCAGTCCGTGTCGAATTGCACCTCCTCTTGGACCTGAATCACAAAATACAACACAGCGCGACATTTTGCCCGCTGAAGAAAATCCCCCGTCTGGTCATCGTCAGGCGTTGTTCATCCGACCTTTCGATCTTCTTCCTCTTTCTGAATATCAAAGCTGGCAGAGGACCTCCAAGGATCCCCACTGCTGTTCGACCAACCTGAAAACCTGGGGCCAGCCGCCAGTCGGCCTCTTCCCGCCCAATTAGCCGTCCGACTACGCGTTCACCCGTCTTTTGTCATCTCACCCCCGCGGTCTGACACTGTTGGTACGCGAAACGGCAGATATGTGCATGCTGTTCCACCATTGCGGTATGCCTGTGCTGTGCCGTAAAGAGCCGCAGAATCCAACCTCGAAGCACGCTACGGGTGGCAACCGTGTCAATCCAGCCTGCTGCGGCGCAGATCGACGGACCGATGCATGTGAACCACACCCTCGTGGTCGGCCCGTGATTATCGGCCCGTGGATGTGCGACAAGTTCTGGTAGCACCGATCGACCCCGGTGAGAGGTTGTTAGACAGTATGTCGGGATTCCACTTGTAGAATTGTCCGAAGCCCAATTACTGTGCAAGCCGCGAATGATAACTGCCGGTTGGTGAGACGAGTTGGCCCATCTTTTCTATGTTGCCGTCAGGCACGACGCTCTTGCGCTGTTGACTCTTCCAGAAGTCCATGGCCTCAACGACGTCTTCACCCTTCTCATCTTCGTATGCGAACAAGATCTGTGGCAATGTCAGTAATGTGTCACGGTTATGTTTGTCATTACGCAGGGGGCTAGGGGCTTACCTCATGTGTGCTGCTGTGCAACATGCGAATGTTCTTGTGCGGTACAATATGCACCGCACCAGACTCAATGTTCCTAAGCTCGATGAAACTGGGCTCGAACGCCAATATCCATGGGTACGAGAGAGCAAAGCTTTGAGGTGTGCCCTCCCAGTCAATCTTCCACTCGGGCCTTGCCCGCCAACCGTTGCGATTGACAAAGAAGGAGAACTCCGAGTAGTTCAACAGGAACTCGCCGTTGAGACGCTCGATGTGGATGGGCTTGACGCCTTCCTTCCGGGCCACGAAATCCAGCGATGTGTCGGCTTGGTCGAGTAGACTCTGTGTCTCCAACGTCTCCAGCGAGACGACCTCGAAGCCACGAGCACATGCTACACACAACTTCGATTTGAGGAAGTGAACTGATGTGGACTCGGTGGGAATGTAGAACTCCTTGAATGGCTTGAGCTCGTCCTGACCGGCATTGAACATCTTACTGAAGCCCTTCTGCTTCTTGTTCTTGGACATGGCGTCGTTCGGCTCGTACACTTTGATCGTAGTCGACAGTGTAGTAGGCTTCACGCAGCAAACCAAGTGCCTGCCCATTGAAATGCCTGCCTTGAAGTAACTGCAATGACTCTGAATTTTCTTGGGCTTCTTGGAAAGCGCGGACTCGTTCGGGTCGAGGGCGGCCAAGTTGTAAGAAATAAGCGACTTGTTCGACAGCACCAGGAGAAGGTTGTACTCTTCCAAAGCATCAATTTGAGTGACGCTGGTCGCATCCAATATCTTGCGTGGCTGACCGCCCGATTTGCGATCAGATACGTAAATGCCGGCATCGGTACCGTAGATCAACTTCCTACCACCATCTATTGGCTATGTCAGCAGTTGCACATTGGATCCGAACCTGGATCTCGCTTACCGAACGGAGCAACACAGTTGACCTTGTTCGTTCCTGTGAAAAACGATTGTGACAGGATAGTCGTGTTCAGGAAGTCCACTCGAGCTCTCAGCTTCTGTTGAGCACTGTCGATAAATTCCAGCCACTTCTGCCGTCCTGTCTGCGTAGATGCGAAGAGCGTCAACTCGTAACCCATCTTGCCCATGTGCTTGAATGTGATAGGCCAGCCATCGCCCTTCTTTGTGGTTTCAGCCCGTATATTGGGTATCAGACTCGATGTTGAACGCCTGACGGATTGCGGGATCACTTCTTCCATCTCCTTTATTGATAGAAGTTCCAGCGGTATCGGCTGCGACTACATTAATATCATGTCTGGTCGACTAGGGAAGAGAAAAACTTACTCGACGGTACGCTTTGACTTCTTCTGCTTTGCCGACCTGTTTTATTCTCACCAGCAAGACCGCGTGATCGAATAGGTAGGCCGTAATCTCGTTGTTCTCCGTGGGAGACTTCTTGAAGTTGCTCTTGAATACTAGTTCACGGCCGTCCTCCGTGAGCTTCAAATCAACCCTTTCGTTCGGTCGGAACTTCAACTGGTCGTGCAAGCGCCGTAGGTTGAACCTGTTTTCGGCCTTTCCAGACTCGGCGTTCACTCTGGTGAGAAGCTCACGAACCATCAACAAGACCTTCGGGATGTCCTCCTTATCAGGATTGCCGTCCTCCGTGTACTTGAGGATATTCTCTAGCAACAGAGGATAACGCGCCAATCTTGTTGTGGGTTTCGTCAGGTATCCATTCAACTCCAGCTTCCTCGACTCCTTACGCCGTTCTATCTCATCGACAAATCGGCTGAAATTGGGGTTCGTAGATCGCTCGTTCTCGAAAGCATACTTGGCTTCAAGTTGTTTCGAACCGTATGTGATAAACGGCTCAAATGCCGGGACACAGTCCATGAAAATGTCTCCAACATTTCGTACCACGTGGCCAACCTGTTGTCGGTCCGTCAGACCCTTGGCGAGCTTCGCACTAACTGAATGAATGCTGGGAGGGTCGATGATATTGCTGAATATGGAATGCACCACCTTCTCCCGCCGTTGAGGAGGAATGGGTGACGCCTTGGATCGCAGAGGACCAATCCAGAAATCACGAAGATACTCCAAGTCTTTGCAGAAGTCCCGTTCTGTATAGCAAATCTCCGATATGACTTCTTGCCTCTTCTTCTCTTTCTCGCTCACGCTGTCGGCCACCTCCTTGGGAACACTGTTGATCCAGAGCTTCTGCTCGTCGGTCTGCTCTACAGCATCGTCGTCGGGAGGGGCCTCATCCTTCTTCAAACCGGCGCCAATCTTCAAATTCAGCCTCGAGACCTGCTCCAGACGTCGGGGACATGCGATTGAGTAGCACAAGGATTCCCTCGTGCACGTCGGAGAGTAGCATTCGGAAAGAAGAACAAAAACACCGTCCACTGGCTTGTCAGCGTCCTCGTCCATCATCGTCTCCCGGAATTGATACATTTCGGAGGCCGAGTCTCGAAGTCGGTGTTCGTAGGTGACATCGTGAAAGAATTTCTGGGCATCTAGTGCTCTGCCGAGTAGGAGTGCTAGATTACGATCCGTTGTCCTAATGATGTAAGACAGTACGTCCACGGCCTCTGAGCCACTGAATGCGTTCTTGTAGGTAAGCTCGTTCTTGGTCCGATCGCCAGTAATAATCTTCTCGCGAAAACATTGGCCAACCCGGGACAGTAGTGCGGGATACACGAGCGGTGGGCGTATTTTGGCTGTCAGAGGTCGCTCTCCCTCCATTGTGGAGCGACTCATCGACGGCCGATGAGCGAGGGTCATTTCGGAGCGGTCTGAGATCGAGGGGGCAATCGTAGAAGCCATGGACATGGTACGACCGCTGTCACTGCTGCCGGAAGACTGCACACTGGACCTTGTCTGCGCGCCTGGAGCAGGCGCAAACCCATTGTATCCGTTCTGCGCGTCTTGCGTATGTGAGACTTCAACCGAGGGCACCCTTCTGTTAGGAATTACCCTCCCACTCATGGTCTGGTGTGCATCTCGCTCGTGGCTCGGGTAGCCAGTCATGGTCATAGACCGTTCATCTTGTCGTTCTGGCACAACTCGGCCCTGCGCCGTTGTCCTCGAGGAGTTTGCGTTGTAGGGCGAATGTCGGAAGGCATGGGCCGGAGCTGGAGAATTTCCTTGGTACTGAGCTGGAGGCTGGGCGGCAGCCGCAGGCTGTTGGTACATTGGCTGTCTCGGGGGACCTGCAAGAGATTGCGAGCGATATGGATCAGAATTTAGAGCAGGAGCAGGAGCAGGTCCGCCACCACTCTGGTAGAATCTCTGTGCCGGGCCGCGAGCACCGTATGCGCCTGGCGGTGGCCCTCGCGGGTCGCCTCGTGGTGGTATCGGTGCGCCTAAAGGAGGGTAGCGACCCGGAGGACCCTGAGGCTGGCGTTGTTGTTGCAAATACTGCTGAGACGGCGCCTGTGACCCGCCGGAGATCGATCTCTGCCCCTGATAGTAACCGTTGGCCATGCTATTATCCATCGTTCGTGTTCGTTCGTATTGGGGCTGCCCCGTCGGCAGTCTTTGAGGTGATTGACGTGACATAGAGTTCATGGTTTGAGTTCGGTCTGCGTGCATTTGCGGCGGCCCAGGAGAAGAAGAGGTCATGGTTTGTGATCGGCCTGGAGGAGGGGCGCCGAAGATGTTGCTGTACGCGGCATTTCGTTGTTGGTATTGGCCATAGTCTTCTGGTCTCCTCGAAGGAGGCATGCGTTCTTGTTGTTGGTAGTCTGCCATGATTGGCGGCGAGGAAGGGTACGAGTCGTCGTTGGCGGCAGAGTCGGGAAGTGGATGGTCGTCGATTGCCTATAAACAAGAAGAATCGCTGTCAGCACACGCAGGTGCCCAAGACCGAATGATGAAGATCCAGGTGCGGCGATGGAACGAATCGGTATCGCTCGCTCCGCTCGCCGTTCGATGGTGAAAGAGCCACTTTCAGACGCGGCAGAACGAATCCAGCGCTACGTATGCGACCATACCATGCACCATGCACTATGCCACGATCCAGTCGACACCGCCAGGGGGAAAGGGAATATGTGGAGCCCGGGGAGACCTTACTCGTTACGACCGGAGATAGTGACGGTAGTCACGCAGTCACGTCGAAGAGGTGAAGCGCCGACAAAGATGCGCTTGGCCTCGCCGGCCGTCGTCCTGCGTGGTGAAGGTATTCCGAAATATAGCCGGGGAGACGACAAGAGTGGGATGGAAGGCAAGAGCCTTGGACGTAGCCGCGTTGGCGTTCGCAGGTGGAGATCGGTCGCAATCGTCGGGCAACGGCGCGTTCGACTTGGAGGAAGGGGATAGGCGAGCGGATTGGATCGTCGATTGAGGAGGGAAGGCCTTGTTGTAATTGTGGCGGGGGGTTAACGCAGTGAAGGTTGGAGTTGGACTCTTCCTTGGCCTCCTTTCCTCCTTTCAATCTCCAGCAGACAATTCCCAGTGCCCACGGAGTCTTCAAGATCGAATCAAATATGACGCTATGGCAGTCGAGATTTGGAGTGGGTCGAAGCAGGCACAGCACAAAATCGCAGATGCAGCTATATGCGAATAGCAGCTGTAGGAAGTCTAGAGTGTACTAGTAAGTAGTAAATGCTGGGTTGTCGTAGTGAATGCAAGTGCAGAAGCAGATAGAAGGATATCGAGATCATGGCATGCTTGCTGTGAAGGCTTATGCGATGGCGATGCTGGTGCTGGCTTTCGAATCGTCTGCCTCATCCCCTTGTCCTTAACGCCAGTTTGCTATCCTTCGGCGCACTTGGTCCTGGGCCACCATGGGAACCGGGAATCTGGAGCAGCAGCGATGATGGTAGTGGCAGTGGCAGTGACAGTGGCAGTTGCAGACAATCGTCATGTCAAGGTGTGGGACTTGTGGCTGATGGAGTGGTGTGGAGGAACAATCATTAATTGCATATTCCAAAGAGATGCGGAAAGCTTGGGCAGTCCGAAAGGCCTCCAACCGTCGATGTTAGTGGAAACTCCCAAACTCTATGCGCTCTCTAGCATCCAGGTCATCATAATGAGATGGGCCCCTCCCCCAACCAGGCCACTACACACCAATGAAATGTTTCGTCTTCCCACCGACCATTTCACTGATGAGGGACTCACAAAGTACCTGCCTCGA
Source organism: Plenodomus libanotidis (assembly GCA_022609195.1). Lineage (NCBI taxonomy): Eukaryota > Fungi > Ascomycota > Dothideomycetes > Pleosporales > Leptosphaeriaceae > Plenodomus > Plenodomus libanotidis. The sequence goes on from JAGKQA010000277.1 coordinate 9,648, forward strand.
AAGGCTTGTGTCTGCACTCAGTAGCGATTCTTAGGATTTTGGCGTATCATCTGTCATTGCTAACGAAGTGACCTCTTCACCTTCTATGCAGATGTCTACAACAACCAGGCAAGTACGTCATATGTCCTGCAGAGGTTCGAAAACGATCTGAGTGTCACTCCTACATGATAAGCTTATTCAATAGCGGTACCAAGTCTATCGAAAAAGAATGTGTGCTACTGAGACTTGACACAAGTGTTGTACCTGAATCCTATGCCTCAGCGTTTCAGACTGCCTAGGCCAGCTTGCTCAAGAGGTCTGAGCCTGAGGCAATGAGCTTCTCCCTCGATTCCAAGCATCACCAGCCGTCAACGTCAGCCATATTCGACTCCACTCACGTCAAACAACACCACATCGAGAAGCAGCCTCCGCACAACCGCACCCTCACATCTGATATCACCCGTTGAACGGAACGAGCTGTCATCATGTCAGACTCTGAACTGGCTCCGAAATTTGCGCCGTTCATCGGCATGGTACGCGCAATCCTGCACACGCCTCCCAGCATTAGTGGACGCGCCGGACATCTCTGACCATCGAATAGGCCGGAATCGCGGCAGCCATGATCTTCGGCTGCGCGGGAGCAGCGTATGGCACCGCCAAATCAGGCATCGGCATTGCGGGTGTGGGAACCTTCAGGCCAGACCTGATCATGAAGGTCAGCTAGCTATCCCACCACAATCAGCCCCCCTTTGTGGTGTCTCTCTCCCCAAGCTTCGTTGCAGAGCATCGCTGACATTTTGTTCAATGGATCACAGTGCCTCATTCCGGTCGTCATGTCCGGTATCATTGCCGTCTATTCGCTTGTCATATCCGTCCTCATCGCACAGGACCTCGACCCCAAGACTACCTACAGTCTTTTCGCCGGCTTCATGCACCTCGCTTGCGGTCTATCCGTTGGTCTGACTGGACTGGCCGCCGGATACTGTATTGGTGTCGTCGGCGACAAGGGCGTGAGGGCATACATGTACCAAAGCCGCATTTTTGTCGGCATGGTTTTGATCTTGATTTTCGGAGAAGTGTTGGGTCTCTATGGGTGAGTGTTCTGCTTATAGCTAGATTGTTGCATCAAGTTGTTGCGGCAATCTGACGGTGTGTGAATTGTGGCTGACAACTGTTAGACTCATTGTGGCCTTGATTCTCAACACGAAGAGCAAGGGCTAAGTTCTCATCGAAACGACCATGTGGACAGCGACGAACAGCGTGCGAGCGGTCATATTGGAGGTCTGAAAGCTGGAACAAGCTCACAATGAAGTTTGCCCGATTGGCGGGCAAGGTGTAAAGCATTGCATGGCCTGGCGTTTATGGAGTCTTCTTCATATGTAGTTGTATATTATACGAAAATGGGACTGACGCTTTTCAGAAACCGAAATTGCGCGTCGAGTATGGTGCTGGAGCAGCATCATCGTCCGGATCCATGGTGGCGTTCTGATGACGGCTTGTGCTTGCACAACGGCCATGACCAGATGCGTTCTCCAGGTGAAACAACCATGGTCAAATCGTACACAAATGCTGCCCCTAGTCTTCGAACAGACCTACTGAACAGAGCCTCCGTCAAGTGCATCATGATCACATTGTTTTAATTGACCTTGTCCAACGTCACTGAACGGGCATTAGTCAAGACCATGAGCCTCAATCTTGAGCTGCTGGCTCGGACTGCAGAAGCTGGTATTGCTAACGGTCAGTCAGGCGAAATTAATCTTCGATCCAGGGCTTCTCCAATAATGCGGCCAGCACCTCGACTTATAGCCCGGTGGCCACACAGCAAGACTATGGGATATGTGAGACATAACTGGACCTGCTCATTCCTGACCACCGCCACACAACTTCGAAGACGCGGCACGCGTCGCACCCTCTCAGGCGGACGGAAGTAGGAAAGCTACGCAGCCAGGGGTGTTTTGGTGAGCCTGTGTCTGTTTACTGAATCCAAATGCCTGCCTCCTTGCTTCACAGCATGAATTCCAGCACGTCCGCAAGGAGATTTGTTGCGTCTCAGGTCTGTCGACAGAGCGTATCCCACGACTTACAAAGTCTCTTCGTCCCAGACTGCCGCCTGGTGCAAGACCCAAACCACAACCAAACACTCTTTGCGTCAAGCCTGCTATCATGAAGACATCCGTCCTCGCAGCCTTACTGGCAGGTGTCGTGACTCCTGGCCTCGCAGCCTTGGGGTCGATCGATGCCCTCCTGCCTGCTTCTCTGTGCCTCACGTACGGGACAACTTATCTCGTCACCGCTCCAGCGCCCGGCGCTACTGGGACCGATATTCAGACGCGCACGGGGCTGATAAGCCCTTCTCCACCAAGCCAGATAGCAAGCTCGACGCAACCCTCCGGCACGATTACCGCCGGAGCAGTCATCTTCAGCATCGTCCCGCAAGGGCAAAGTGTCAAGAAGCGCGATCTTATGAAACGCGCTTCGGGCGGTTTCCTGAACCTCGCGGAGGACGGCATCAAGAACACATGCACCGAGGCCTCTGTCTTGGACCTGGCTGGGGGCGAGCTCATTGCTGGTGGGTATCCAGTCTTTACTGTGCCGGGCTTGAACTACTCGATTTTCTCGGGGAGTGGGAACCCGACTAGTTCTGGCGTCCCAGGAAACGAAATTGTCAGCAGGACGTTCAATGTCGACAACGGAGGATATCTTCGCTGGACGAACGAGACGTTCAGCGATGGAGAAGCATTCTTCTGTCAGCTGGTCTCCATCGACTCCAATGCACAGGTTTACATCGTCTTCACTGCGGATCAGAGTGCGTGGCCTCCAGGATGTCAGTCTGTTAGGCTGAGGACCTTTCAAGGTAAGTCTGGCCCTTCCTTGCCCCCTTCACACAGCGATCGAGGCCCTAAGCTAAGTCGTCGTGATAGCTGCTCAATGTCAAAACGGGCTGCTCGTAAACTCAAGCTTCCCGACGGCCACTGGGACTCCAGGGCCTGTGAGCTCGCAGTTCGGCTTTGGGAGCTCAACAATGACTACTCGGTCTCAACAAGACACGACAACGACCATTCCTCAAGGAGAGACTTCCACGAGCGCCGTTGGTGGTGAAACGACAAACATCCTGTCCACGACCCCTCAACAGGACTCGACAACGACCAACTCTCAAGGGGAGACTCTCACGAGCGCCATTGGTGGTGGAACAACAAATATTCTGTCAACGACTACAGACGTCAGCCCAGAATCAACACTTTCTTCTGCGTTTGACGTATCTGGTCTGCCAACTGACCTTTCCAGTTTTCTTCCATTCACAAGCGGGTCGAGCATTATTGCACCCACTCAGACTGGAGATGCTTCCAACACATTCTTAATTCCATCTTCAAGCTCTGATGAGCC
>JAGKQA010000277.1:13109-38135 GCA_022609195.1 Plenodomus libanotidis
AGTCCACTCGGACTCAGGATGCTTCCAACACATTCTTAACTCCATCTTCAAGCTCTGATGAGTCGTCCACTCAGACTCAGGATGCTTCCAATACATTCTCAACACCGTCTCTAAGCTCTGATGAGCCGTCCACTCGGACTCAGGATGCTTCCAACACATTCTTAACTCCATCTTCAAGCTCTGATGAGTCGTCCACTCAGACTCAGGATGCTTCCAATACATTCTCGACACCGTCTCCAAGCTCTGATGAGTCGCCCACCCAGACTGAAGATGCTTCCAGCACATTGTCGACTCGGGATCCAAGAGCGGATGAGCCGCCCAGCCCCACCACAACGCTCTGTCCATTTGCAACGTCAGGTTCCCTCATCACTGACGGAGGGTTCGAAGGAGGCCGAAATTTCTTCACCACTTCCGCTAAATCAGGGCCGGCTACTATCACGGCGTCGGTTCTGCCTGCCGCCAGTGCGAGGGTCGCCAATCCCGATTCCTGCGACGACGTTTTGGATGTGTACATCTCAAATAGCGGACCGTCATCACTCACGCTGGGTTACACTTTCAACAACGCGGTGGCAGGACAGATCTACAAAATCTCGTTCCAGAGCCTCGTTTGTGGCACCGGCGGCGCGACTAACACATGGTCCGTCAATGTTGGCAGTTCCATTATCGGGAGTGGTTTCGTTACCGGACCCAACGGCGGCTGCGGCCAATGGACGACCTCTAGCAGTGCTTTTGTCGTGGCGGAGGTCAATGAACTAACTTTGACATTCAACTTGCTATCCAACGCAGGCTCGGATGTTTACTTTGATAACTTCATCATTGTGCCCGCGTACCCTAGTACACCATCCTTGAGCTTGACAAGTGGTCCTCAGGTCCTTACGCCGTCATCAGCCACCGCAGTCATAGCCCCTTCATCGCCGACAGCGAGCGCCTCGCCAACACTAGCATCTAATTGCCCATTTACAGTAGCCGATAACCTTATTGTCAACGGAGACTTGGAAGACCCCTCTAGCTCCTTCTTCAGAGTTCTTGGTGCCGAGGGGCCTGGGACCATCAATTACAGCATAGTTTCCACTGCTTTGATCCAGCCTCCCAATGCTCAAGGTTGCTCCTATGCCTTGGAGTTCGACATTTCTGGCGAGGCGAGCATGTCGCTCGATCCCACCTTCGAGGCTGTTCCAGGGACTGACTACATCGCCTCGTTCCAGGCACTGGCATGTGGTGGCGCAGTAGGCCTGATTGCATGGGATGTGGGTATTATCACCAGCTCCTTCCAGGAGATTGGTGGTAGTTCCGAGGCCGGTGACTGTTCGGCATGGAGGACCTACGCCGACACGTTCACCGCAGAGGCGAGGAATGACCTCTTACTAACGATCACGTCTGGAGCAGGGGCTGCTGGGTACGTTGCGCGACTCCCCTCTGTCATAATGAGTAGTCTCCGAGACACTCATGAAAGGCTGGTGAAGGCGTGTGGCTAATCTTTGACTTGACAGGAAACTCTACTTTGACAACTTCATCGTCACACCCTTTGCCAACTCGGCTTCGCCTACCTAGGTACCTCTCAGCTCTGCGTCCAGTGCATCCTTGGCTTCGGCCAGCACCGAATTCGCCAGCTCAAGATATCAGCGAGATGGTGTCGAGCTCTCTGGTTGAGAAGCCTAGGTGGTCCTGAGCGGCACTTGTGATCAGGATCGTCGTTGTATGCTGTACTATACTTATTGGTGTTATGTACTTGAATATACTGAGTTCCGTGTGCCTTTCATGTCCTCTGCGAGTGCACACATTCCTCGTTGGCTGGGCACATCTTGCCGCTGATATCACCCCCGGAAGCCCGGTGGGTGGAAACGTGTCGGTGAGTGCGGTTTTGAAAGTCGCATAGCCAAATGGTCACCATTCAGCTTGACGCAAGTTCCGAGAGTCTGTCAGTCACATGTCCTCAATGCCTTGAACGGCGCAGTATTCCACATTCCCATGCAATATGAGGCTGTCGGGCTGTCAAGGCACACAGGGACCCGGGGGAGAGAGGCTTCCAAAAATGTTTCTAGCCACGTGCTAGCGTCGTATCAGCGATCCGCTACCCTTGGTCCCCCAGTCCCCCTGCCAAACGGCGCAAATTCATCGACGCATTGAATGAAGGCGTTGATACAGAACTTCTCTCAGACATGAATCTCAGAGGACCATGGCGATTGCATCCTGAAGGATCATCTGAAATCAGCATTGCGAAGCACATCGGACACAGCCAAGACACTAAAGGTCAGGAACCCGGCTTTCGATAGGATCCACTTCTCTCGGGTTCGACCCTCTAGTTCTGGCGATATCAAAGGCGCCCGGCAGCCGGCCGGCAGCCGGCAAGCAAAGGCCTGACACTTTCAGCATCAGACGAGTATGAGGCTTTTTCTTTGTCGCTGTCTGACTTCTTGTTTGGCTATCGTAGCTTGATGAGCTGCGGGCTCCGGCATGTGTCTAGGGCTTTCCGGTTTGCCTAGCACTGCTAGCCTGCCAGCCAGGCTGCTTCTAGAATGCACATTACTTGGCAATGCCTGGAGCACTCGCGGCCGATCAGGCCCCACGAAGCATCATACCCGGCTGTCACCGGAGCGGTCTGATGTTGGCGTCCCGAATGTGCGTGCGTATTGTGGATCTGCTGTGGGAAACCATCATCATACACACCTCACTGCCTCACTGCGGAGAGAGAAAGGCCGCCGATGCCTCACAATGCACGCAGATCTTCTGTGCTCCCAGCCCTCGGGCTGTCGGGGTAATTCTCACAAGACAAGCAGGACAAGCCCACAGCAACGCAAGTCCATCAGCGGCTGGGGGTGAGACTCAAACAAGCCGTCTGCTCCAGTTTCTCCTGCATCATGGTCAGGCACGCCAATCGTTGATGCTGGCTTGGCCCTTTCGGGTCCCATATTAGCACGCCCGCCTGCATCTTGTTCTGCAGCCCCAAGCCTTCTAGAACTCCACCGCGCCCACAGAGGCGAAACCAGCCTCTCGGATCAAAGGGTCTAAGGGCCTCTTGAGCGACTTCCTGTGTGCTGCCCCTCACCGTCCCCATCCCTGCAAGTGCACGATGGGCTGCACATGCTTGGGACCAGACTGAGCGGGATATATGTTCAGCCCATGTGTCTCCCTTTCCAAGTGTTCTTTTGTTGGTGCGTCTTGTCGTTTGTCGAACATCTCTTTCGTCTGTTCCCTTTCTCTTGTACAAAACACGCACGCGTCTTGTGAGCAATAAGAGCCAAGTTACTATCCGCCGATCGACGTCTCGTTCCTCACAGTCTCGGATAAGCTCCTTCCAGTCACGTACGAAGCTGGTGTAGCTGGTGGTGTGTGCCGGATACCGAGGCGGAGCGTGACCTGTTTCTTGTCTTACTCCAAGGTGGTGCTCGCGTGCTGCGCGTTTGATAGTCCCCGTATCATCAGCTCCTCATAGACTGGATCTCCAACGTTCACCAGCTCCCCACGAGCTTCTCTTCCTGTCGCAATAGGACTTTGCATCCCTTTTTGGTTTTCTCCTACTGCTTTAGTTCCTTTTCACGGCGCGTGCAGCACTCAAACGCAGTATTTGTCGACTTGTTGGTCAAGCATAAGGTTGTTCATCCAGCACACCTATTAGCCTCACCGATTATCCGCGAATCGAAGTCATGGCCACCCTCGAAGGATTTGACACCGTTCTACGCAGCTTCAGGCCGCAGGATCTCGAAACGGCGTCCGTTCGCTCTGCGGCTCCTTCGTATGGTAAGCATTTATTTCATGGTCCTCCCTGTCGAGCTTCCGGCCCTCGGCTGGGGGTATTCATTTCATGCCCTCGTGGGAATCGCTGTGCCTGTCACAGGCCCGCAAAGCTTACATGCACCACCCAGTATAGTTGGCACAATTCACTGACTATATCGACTTGCCTCCACCACAGTCTCGGAAGCGCCTTCATACCATACCACAGTGTCCAACGGAGAGTCCATCCCACCATACTCGCCCCCCGCGACCAACACCGCTCCCACCGCCTCCACTTCGCTCCTGGCAGCTGCAGATGGACCCACCCAAGCCGCAGGCCATCGGACACACAGCCTCCCGACCCTCCTCCCCTCCAACACCGCGCACATCTCCACCCCAGGCCTGCCGCCGATCCCGCCTGCACCTCGCCGCGCGACATCTGACATACCCAACCTCGGCTCCTTCAGCATCCCATCGTGGAGCGCCGTGAACACAAACCCGACGTACCAGCGCGTCGCGACTCGGCGTGCACAGGCGGCCATGACCAGCGGGCAAGGCCTCTTGCGAAACGCCGCGCGTGTGCTGGAGAGAGTGAACGAGGAGGGCAGCGGGTCCGGGACTAATACGCCCAACCCCAGCGGTGTGACGAGGCCTCTTGAGGATCCGTACTTGGTCGGCGAGGTGGCGGCTGCCCGAGCGAGGAGGGAGAGGTTGGCGCGCGAGAATGGCGACGACGTGCTGCAGAGGGAAGACAGACGGTGGGACTGGTTTTTGGGTAAGCGGTGCTCTGCCCGGGTTTCCAGGCCCCTGTGCGTGTGAGAGAGAGAGAGAGACCTTACTGACGTCCATCTGTGCAGGCCAGCAAAATGACTGGGACGAGCGAGAGCGCAGCTGGAAACACTTCCGGTCGAGTATGGAAAGCTCCAGCGGCCTGCCACGCGGGAGGCTGGCACGCGCCTTGACTCTGGGTGGTCGTTGAGTCAGGATGGTAACGCATATGACGACCGACGACCGACGACTTCGTGTTGCCGTATATGCGAGCTTGCCACACCAGAGCTGTCTATTCCGGAGTTGGAGGTTTGTTACTTGATGTTACTGGGCGTTCAGGAAGACACAACTTTCTCACCAGCATTGTATTGGCTGCATAGACTGGACAGGACCTTGCTCGGTGATGGATACGTTGATGAGTAGACGAAGGCAGTGTATGGAGCAGTTCAGGTACGTTCCGTGAGCCATGTGGAGGGAGCTTTTGTTGATGTTGTATATATTTGTGGCGCTATTTCGCTCCTTATCTTCAAACAGAGCCCAATCTTTTTCAACGTAACATGGCACTTGTTCCGATTCCTCCCGATCATGCAGTCAGTGTTATCCACTCCTCCATCGTCTCTCAGCAAAGAAAGGAGCACTGGGGACGTCGAGCGACAAGTATGCACATGCTCCAGTGACGTACAACGAGCATTTATCTGATCTTGTATCCCCAGAAACTCTTGCCGCACTGAGCCGACGCTGGCTTCAGCTTCGACAGATTGCCATCGCTGCCATAGCCAGTGACTGGAGCTTGACGACCGTCTCGTTGCTCCCGATGAACTCATCCATCCTCACGATCTTCTCGTTCGACTCGTTCGACTCGTCCACCATGAAGACAAACTCGTCAAACGTTACCCCCACCTTACTCCTTCGTGCACACCTGAAAGTCCTTCAGATGTTCACAATACTGTGTACAAGACAGCCGAGACAGGGTCCTCAGGCCAGGATCCAGTCTGGCATCAACTTTAGGATAATTACCTCTGCGATAATCATCTCTGGGATAATTGCCTCTATTCAACATGCTTCCGTCAATGATTTGGCAGGGACGTCCGTACGTGTGTTCATGTCGCAAAAACACAGTCCAAAATGTTAACCGTTACCAGAGTTCCCGTTAGTCCACCACACCTAGGCACGCAGTGAATATATTTTCTGCTAACCCACTTTTCATGTTCCCGGGACAACGCACATTTCTCTCTTTATTGCAGGGTTTTCATATTCGGTAATTTATGGTATTTGAAATTGGTTATACAATGAGTCGCAGCCAGTCCTCAGTCCCGGACTATGCACTTGGAGCGATCCCCATGAATAGAACGGTGAATACTCGACCCAAACACCACAAAGGAGTACTACAACATGTTCCAAACAGTGTAGTAACACAATAGCCACCTATACCGGGATCACTGACTGAACGAAGGCCGCCGCAGCCTGCGTATCCGCCCCATACCCGAGATGCCCTGAAGCCGCACTGTCACTCTGCGCCGCCACAGCACCACAAACCGGATCTCCTTGGCCACAGAACGTTTTGAATCCACCCTCAGCCAACCCAGTCGGCAACTGGCTACCAAATGGATCCCCAAATGTCACCATCGCCTGAACCTTCTCAGCACTCGCACCATCCAACTGGTCCAGGGCATTATGCGCGACCATGGCGCCCTGCGAGTAACCCGACAAGGCCAGCATCGTGTCCGGGCATGAGGCCAGCACGTTGTTAACGGCCTCAGCCATGGCCTTCGAGCCTTCGCCGCCAGAGCCCACCTCCTGCGCGATGCCTGCAGCGCTCGCGCTGTACTCGACGCCCACAACCGCTACATTGCCCTCGCCAAAGGCGGCTTCGAGGTCGGACGCGAAGCCTGGACCGACGATGGTGCCGAGAGCGCCGCCTGGGTCGCCGGTGCCGCGGGCGAACACGACGGTCGCTGGTGCGCATTCGCCTGACGCTGTAGTGCCGTCCGTGGAGCCAGCGCTGCCGCTGCCTCCACCTCCACCTAAGGCGCCACCGAGGCCTCCGAGCCCCCCACCACCAGCAGGAAAGCCGCCGCCGAGGCCTCCTCCACCACCACCCCCGAAGCCGTCCAACAAGCCGCTGAGGAAGCCGCCAATGCCGCCGGAGGACTCGGCCGAGCCCTCGGCCCCTTCCTCGGAGCCACCACCTCGGCTGGAAGGTGAGGCTGGCGAACCACCATCTTCCTCATCACTACCGCCACCGCCGAAGCCGGGGATTCCCGATGGAAGTGAGAACCCGGAACCACCTTCTCCGCGCCCACCTCCACCGAGGGCTTCTCCAAGTCCACTTCCGCTTCCACCGCCCAGACCAGAGAATTGGGGTGAGCGGGAGCTCAATGGAGCCGCAGCTGCGGTAACGGCACATAGGGCTACGAGGAGATTGAGGGCAGCCATGTTGAGATTGAAATGTGTCAATAAATGAAGGAATCAAAAAAGAAGGTAAGTAGTCAAAGGCGTCGAGCCTGAAGTACGAATATTGCTCGACAACAGCGTAAGGCGAGAACACTGTCACCAGTGAGATGCTAGCGACAAATGAAGGAATGAAAAATGTCAGCTGTGGTCCCATCTCCATTGAGAGTCGGGATCGTGGGACCCCGCCATTTAAAAAGATCTCGACTCGAGGCCTCGATGGCAGGCTGAATAAAGTGCCTCGGCCAGTCGATCAGAAAATCCCCTCCATCACCTGGGCATATGCGCACTATCACAAATAAGTTAGGTGTGCCTCATCGACAGAGATACCAGAGTGTGGAGAGAAGTGCTCCAAGGCTTGGCCTACGAGGAAGACTATGTGATGGGTAATTACATCTGCACGAGAAATGCACGATCTATGCTTGGGAGGAATGTGATTCGGAGCCTTGAAAAAAGACACAAACATACAGTTAGTCGACAATCCTGCGAAGCTTGGCCCCTATACTTGGATGGACAGCCAAGCACCCGCAGTGGCCCAGCGTTGAAACAACGGCGCACATCAACCGAACTGCAGTCCGAAGTATCGTCTGATGTGACAGGTGCCTGTAGTGAACTTGGCTGAGTATCCGTAGTTGTTCTTTCAAACCAGCTCCTATGGCATGCCTCCTCATGTAACTGCTTACGAAGGCATGAGTTGTGTAGCAGGCGCCTAGCTATGGGGCGTGTCAATATTCAGACAAAAGCTACAATGACAAGCGATACTTATACGTATATATCACTTTGGACGACAAGCCAGATGTGTCTAAGAGAAACTTCTGAAGTTCCCGCCGGCAATGCAACTAGCTTTTCTTTGTAGTGTTGCGCGTATATACCTTCTCTCGTTATTATTTGAGCCTGCGTGTCTGTAAGGCAACACTTATTCCTCAAGGACGTCCGTGCGGGAGCTTTTTCACATTGGCGAAAGGTGTGTACTATGGTTGCGTATCTTTTTTTTAGCACCCCTGTCGAGTATTTGTGATCTGTGCACGCAGCACTTTATCTCAGTTCTTGACCTGGCAAAGTTACATTTATTTACCCATACCACGGAGTAGAATAATGGGTAAAATATTCTTCAGACCTGGAGGTGATCATACAACTTTTGAATTATTACCTTACTCTTCCTAGGACTCGAGGGTTTTCGACCTAAACCTGAGAACAAGGTACAGTCGCCAGGCGAGCCAGGTTGCGATAGGAGGACTGTATCCGTAAGGCTGAGAGAAACCGGCGTGATCTGCATTTCATATTTCACGCAGGTTACAAGGGCTAGGCGGCAGAAAGTTTCTCATTTATTCAGTCAGTCTATACGCAATTACGGTTCTCAACGGTCTTCCAGTTCTTCTTGGCTCAGTCAGGGACGTTGTAGCCAAGGATCTAGCCCCTTTCTGGCTCGCGGGAGCCTCGATCTATATGATGAAGCAAATCGCAAGGCCTTTCACACCCACGAGGGTGAAACGTCCTTTACTGGGGAAATTTGCTCCTCCACTCCCGTCAGACTGCGCTTCTTTTCCACAGCAACCAATCGCATTAAGTTCTCGACGAGAGTGTCTCCTCAACCAGCGGTGCCGACGCCTCAGTAAAAAAGGAGAAACGAATCCTAATTGAACAGTATCATCTTCGAGTCATGGTGGGTGATTGGTGCAACAGAAAGAATGATACAGGAATATTTCGACCAGAACAAACAGGATAACAGACTTCAAAGTGTCCAGATTTGTGGGAGCACTTTGCGGAATCACTAGTGTGGCTTGTCGGCCCATAACAAACCGGATGAATTCTGTGCAAAAGCGCCGAGAAATGTCGAAGCACGAGTCCGGCAATTCCTGCAACTGACTTGACCCAAAGTTGTCTCAGCGGCGGGGCATTCGCTATACCCATTCAATATGAGGAAGTTCTGCAGGTGGCTTACACAGCGTGAGTGCCTAGAGATGCACGATTTCTTGGATGTAATGAGTGCCAGAGAGTATTCAGGGTGTTCATGCAGATGACCAAGAGACAAAGCCCTGCTTCTGGGACTCGTTGACGTTCATCTTCGCGCATACTCACTCATCTACTTGGGGGTATTGGCCAACCTTGGGGTACAAGATTGTATACTGACTGGTGGTCCTGCAAGGCTCACTACACACAACCGGGAAGGCAGAGCCGCAACGAGTTCAAGCCAATCTTACCTGCCACGAGAATTCCTCAGAACTACATAATGCCGCGCGCTGAGTCTCCAAGACCGGCCGTGGCCACAACTATCGATGGTGTGCCGCTTTACGTGAACGACGGTCTCCTCGCGCCGTTTGAGGTCCTGCAACTACCACCGTCTCGTGTTGACGAAGACGGTCCGCGCTCGATTCCAGCGAGACGGCTTCCTCTCCGTGAAAGGCCTCATCGCGCATGAGGACTTTTCCAAGGCGCGAGAGGCTTACTTCGCTTCGCTCGTATACACAGGCGTTCTCAAACCGAACACCCAGCCCGTGGACGGCCTCTCACCCAGTGGCGACCCAGTAGACTTTTCCAAGCTTGATGCAGGACAGGATACGGGCGGGGCTAATGGCAAGCCAGGCACCAGTGAGACAGCTGCTGCATCTCACTGACATACTTCCCGATGGTATTTAGAAAGAGGAGAAGGGTTTGCGCAGCAGTCTGCACTGAAAGAGTTCGTCGCCAGGCTCAATAGATAGGGTCAAGACCCAACCGGTATCGCGGACTCTGTTGAGAAATAACACGCCTGGTAACAAAGCGAATGGGGTGCAACATGACCAGACTACCATGCGTTACGAAGACCCAATGACTGTCACGGCGTGAGTGCCGATGGGAGATGTTAGGGTCTATGAAGGCGGACTGGTGTATCTGGAGCAAGGTCAGCCTATCCATTGCATACTCCAGGATTTACAAGCTTCTGCAGATCTTTTCGATCTCGCAGGTGAAGACCCCGATGCCGAGATCGAAGCAGAAGTGAGCCACAAGGCCAAGGCTGCTGGCAAAAGCGACGAGGAGACGCTTTGCGCCTTCAACCAGCACATGCTCAGCACAGACACGCTGACGGGTGGTCCCGCGAATTTGGGCGTAAATATGGCAAGCGATGGAGCTCGTGACGGCATGTGTTGCTGGTGATATCGTTCTCCACACTGCACACGCGGTGTGTGTTTCCTTCGCTTCAGCCTTGCACGGCCTTCGTTCTCACCTCTAACGTCGGCAGGCAGACTCGCTCATCACCAACAAGCATGTTACAGAAGGGAATCTTAGAGTAGACCTGAGATTCATGAACTCCTCAAGTGAATACGACGACCGTTGAGATTAGCATTTCTAATTTGCCGACGGGGTGTAGGCGAAAATGTTGAAGCAGAAGCAAAGCCACAGAAGCAGACGGCGCCAGCCCGATCCTTTTCAAAGAAAAGTCCCACCAAGCAGCATTAAATTTGCCTCGTAAGGCAACTTAGGACGTACGTCGCAGCATATATAGTAGATCACTGCCCTCAGAGGAGATTGTAAAAGCAAATATGCAGGTGCCATGCATATGCAGCCATTAGGCTCTTGGATCACCAGGTCGTGTTGACGCCTTGGATTGTCTTTATTCTCTAGTAGTTCTATGGAGCACAAACCTCACGTTTGACGGTCAAAGACTCAGTCTCTTACCGTCTCAAGAAGTTCAAGACATGTCCCGCTTGCGAGGCGTTTTTGACTGGGGAAGGGCACAGCCTCATTCAAACAGTACTAGATGTACCTAGAAATAAATGGACCCATTATGGAAAAGAAACAACAAAATTGTGTGCTGCGCACGGGCCCTCATGTCATATCATTGCTTCGCTTCATGGACACCAGAAAGTGAAGCGAGCTCATCGTTACCGCTTGTGCAGTAAGTACGGCTATTCCAATGCATACTATGCCGTGGCAGACACGTGTGATCCGGTCTGCCAGTAGAAGACAGGGCGCGTTTGATCTCGAGACCCGAGCCTTCAGACTCCTTTCTCTGTAACAACAAAGGAAGACTGGTACGCCTGACAAGATCTACCAAGCTCAAACAAGTGCTACCAAGACAGGATAGGTCTTGGATGCCCTCTTTCACCGCCTGGACAGCCTGAGTATTGCTGCCTCTGTGTTCGAAACCTGCCCAAGTGATCCGATTTGAGCTGCGGTCCTGGCACGAGCATCCTCTCAATTCGTGTATCTTCGAGAACATGCTGGCTGGAAGACCAGGGGCCTATCGTGCTCTGCCATTCTCTTTCTTACATGCGCATCTGCCCAATGAGACCTAAACCGCCTCAAATATCTCCGAACTCAGCTTGTCCAGTCGCACGCTGCTAGACCCAGGCAACATGGTCATCTTCCTTCTCGCGCTTTGCATCCTCCAATCGGGCTGGATAATGGCCTTCTGAGCGAGGTCTGCAAAGAGCGTGTGATCGATTAGCGCAAGGCAGCCATGGTTTCTGGCATGTGCTCAAGTCTCGAGTCGTACGTACCGGGCACTTTCGTCTACCTGCTACCCCTATCTTCACTTGCCACTATCAAGTTTGAGACGTGACGATCCCGGAGCCGTCACGCGGCACGTTGCCTGCAACAGTCCCACCTGTGCGAGAAACACTGCCCGATCAGTGGCCACCACATGTCTAGGTGACTCCTTGACGGGTGGAGCTTGAGAGCGTCGTCGGTAAGGTGATGATCTGCGCCTTCAGGCCACCAAAACTGGTAAAAGTTCAGTGGCGACACCTATCGGTGGTGAGAGAGAGGCCTCCTCATCTCGTCTTGCGTAAAGTGTTCGTCAAACATATGCTCTCAGCTTCTTGATTCGTTCGTGAAGGCCGAGGTGATCGACCGCATGGCCTGAGATAATTCGTTATCCGGCGAGTAAAACATTCCCTTGCGACTCCAACTGATGATGAATATGTCCGAGAAAGTTCTGGTTGGGAAACAATTGCCTTAGAAATAATGCACACAGCCACGATGGAAAAAGAACGGGCTGGGGGTACAACAGGAGGAAGATGTCCAAGCGGGCTCGGTGGCAACGCCTGATTCTTATGATTTTGAGCATGTCGGGAATTGTGACGAAACTCTACGAGTTGGTCGACTATTATGGTTGCACATGGAGACCGGGCAAGTCCGATTGGTGCGGCGACAGCGAGCACCGTGGATCATTCGCCACATCCTCCTTCGTCAGGACTATGGGTTGAGAACCCAGACACACTCAACTCTGGGATAATCATCTTTGGAATAACTATCTTTACGCGATTACCTGTGTGATAATCGTCTTCATCTCTGGGATAATCATCTCTAGGATAATCACTTTTGGTTGATTACCTAGAGGATAATCAGATTTAGGACAATCGTTTTCGGCCTAATTAGCTATAGAGTCATGAACAATCAGCCGCGTCATCCAGTTGTGTCCGGTTTATCAATCCGTGCTCCTGTTCGTCTATAAGTCAGCTACGACTTCGAATCTGCTGTCGCGGATAACATGATCAGATGGATATAGGCGTTCGCTTAGTAATAATTTAGACCCACAATGACATTCTAAAAATCGAAGCAATTGACATTTAGTGTGGTAGTACAACCTTACACGAGCCTGGGGTTCTGTGCATCATCATGGTACAGTACCCACGAATGATGTCCAACTATTGCAACACTGCCGGTCGTATAGTTCTGAGTAGTATGACAGAAGAGGTTGAGGAAGTACTCGCAGGCTCTTTTGGGGCGTAGAAACTATTGTCTTCCTTCATGCTTGACTTGGTGGTGATACACGCCTTGTTCCTCGACTCGCAGGCTTTCCTTCCTTGGCCAATAGAATGACGTGTATCACGTTCTCCAGAGAAGTGATTGCGATAATAGTTGGTGCCCAAGTGGGGTCGCGAAGTACCATACACGATGGCATTTAAGCCGCGTACACGCAGGCGAGCCTGGGCAACCAAAGTTCGACGGGAAGCCGCAGGATATCAAACGTTGCCTTCAAAGTTTGAAAGACTTGTGTCTGACTCACCTGATTTAATGAGCTATAATGGTCTTGAATGGAGCAGAATTTCTATCCACGCAAATTTTCTACTCGTCCCAGGTTTGATGCCTAATCTTTCTGATACAAGAGGCGTTCAGCCCTTCCAGCTGCCCGGTTCTGACCACCCTCTACATTGGTGTGTAACTTGAATAACCTGAAGAACAGCATTGATGAGTTGGCAGGTTATGAATAAATACCTTCCTCTACCAAAAGTCGTCCTTATTTGTCGGAAGCTTTGTCCGAGAGATGAAATAGGGCAACGTTTTCACTGCCTGATATGATCTGTGGTCAAAGCTTTTTGATTATTTGCTATAGAATGTGCCCTGAAGCCTAGCTGAGGCGAAAAGCTGCATCAAATCTGCTCGTTTAGTACTGATAGCCAAGGAAATGCGGAAGACATAAGTCCAGGAATATAATATGGGAAGGGATACGTTGACCGTGCTTGTTGACCGTGTCCTTAATTTGCGGCCAAGTTAGAGACACTTTGTTTGCAACTACAGCGTTTTTCTTACCAAGTCAATTTCCTAAATAAAACGTTGATAAAAGTTTATATATAATTCAATATGTTATACAATAACTTACGGTTTTATATAATGTTAAAAAATAAGTCATTATTATCCTATAAAGTAAATATTTAACTTAAATATTACTTTTTTAATATTATGAATTTGAAATAAACTAATTGATAAATTTTATAACGATTCAATTAATTAGTAGTATTTATTAAGTAGTTCGTAAATCAAGCTTACAGCGGTAAAATAAATCTTCGTTAAAGTTACCTCGATTTGCAAACATTTCAGTGAAATTCTTGACCACGTGGCCTGTGCGCGAATTTAGCGCACGGACCGAATTTGGCGGGGAAAAAAAAGGATGCACACGGTCAACATATCCCGCAGCACGGTCAACGTATCCCTTTCCTCCAAATATGCACCATCTTGGGAGGGAACGAGCTCGGGCACGGACACAGACACAGTTCCAGAGCAAAAGCGGCTAATCTATGCTTTCCAGTGAGTTTAAAGTTTTCAAACATACTTGCGATCGGATTTTCTGCTGAATTACAAAATTGTGGCTCCTAAGATATGGTGGACTTCACTTGGCTGTTGAGAGGTACATCGTACGTACGTACAACACTACACGGCACGGCTCAGACCTGCTGAACATACAAACCATTCGGTATACTATCCTCAAATACGCCCTTGAGGCAAGCAGAAAGCCTTCCTCAAGACCGAAAAAGCGCCTCGTAATTACGAAGTATCGCTAGATAATCGTACCAATATTTCGTAGATAGGACTTTGTGGCGTTTTAACCAAAGCTGAGGTACTGACTGTTTTGGAATGTGATACTCGAGCTATTGCGGCCGCCTTGCGACGAAGAAAATGTGACAGGCCTTGTGAACGAATCAAGACGTGATTCATGCTTCAGGTTGCTATATCACACACAACCATGATCATCGCCTCGCGCGCGCTTCCAATGTCAAGAAGTGTGTGTACAGCTGTGACAGACCAATCATCTTACACCATTAAAGTGGGACACTACCGTGAACTTCGTGATGTTCTTGCCAGCCGGACTTCCAGGGCTGTTATCCTGTAGTATTATCTCAACCACATCATCACATTATTATTTTTCGGAGTTCTGGAATTGAGGTCAAGAAGGATATGGCTGAGCACGAAGCTCGTAGGGACTGACTACGTAAGGCGCGGAGGTCCGAATCAATTATCACGGCATTTGTACGCACGCCATCATTGGGCAAGCCACGAAGAACATATAAGGCTGCTCAAAGGCAGAAGCCCCCAATTGCCTATCAAGTATTGATTTAAGACAGCGTGAGGCAGAGAGCGCAGCTACTGATAGCGCAGTATTGACAATAGTGCAGTGTCAGCTGCAGGACCGCCCGATAAGACCGAAGATAAGAACGATGCATTCCGAACACTTGAGTCTATCGAAAGCCCCAAGAAGTCTGTGACTCCGCTGCAGCATTGTGTTGAGAAGTGGACAAGCAGTGAGATATACCCTAACTTAATTTTATGATCATAGACAACTTGTGACAGTCACCCAAAAGGTCTGTAATCTGTGCAGTCTCACTATATGTTGCTGTGGGCTCACTCGAGCAAGAACGGCGAATCGGCGCCGTTGGGTCGTCAGAAGATATTTGTACAGTGCCAGAAAGAGCCCTGACGGTATGATCACTGTGTACTATCGAATGCGGGGCTAAATATAATCCTTGAACCATACAACATGAGCTTATTCTATGGTAGAGAGCAAATTTCATCTACTATTGTACACGGCACAGCACCACCACAGCGAATCGCCGTTTTGGTGTTCCCGGAAGGAGTGTCGCAGATCCGTCCACTCCCGCCTCAACTCCCGGATCCACGACCGTGCTAATAGATCGGTCTACTTCACGAAGACTGATCTACCAGGGCCCGAGGAAAGGGCAAACTCAGCAACGACTGCCAACCTGAAGAGGTAGGGCTGCTACATGCAGCGCGACCCAACTGCGAGCCGTTGACACGGCTCAAGCATATGCAAGGCGAGAAGCTCGACCACTCATGTCCGCAGTCGGAAGGTGGGCTCTGCCGGCGCTTCTGTCAAAGGCAGGTGTAAGATTCATTGGTAATGGTATGAGCAAGTAGATGGTGCGCTGAGCGACTCAGATGATTCCAAGTAGGTCAGCCCTGTTTATATAGTTTCTCTAACGACGAGGCGACGATCCCGCAGCGCCTGTGAAGCATTGTGAGATAGAAAGACCATACTGACACTATACCGTGGATATGAGAACAGTCACTACGATCCGAGAAACGCGCGGTAACAATACAATGCTTTCGCCCTGTCTGTTCCTGTCAGGGTACAAATTATCGTCCGGGTAAGACGGTTGGTTATGCGGATAGCCGAGAGCGCCAGCAAGCATCAATAAGACCAACTGAAACGTTGAAGGGAGAAAAATAAGACCAGATACGGAAATGAATACACGCATGCCAATACATGGAAAGAAGCGTTCTCGCTGTGCCAATCCACAAGCCGCCCTGCATGGATTCTAAGGCGACTTCGGATGTTGAAAGTCTATGGACACAATGGCAAATTTCAGATTGAGGTGTCAGAGTGCTATAGACCAATAATGAAGAAGCCCTCCTGTTCCGATCACAGATTCCACTGCAACTGGGGTTGGCCGCCAGGTGGAACTGCTACTCGCCTTGAGCTATTGAAAGGTCCAGAAGTAGTCTCCGAGAAGGAGGCTAACGGACGCCGACCTCAGCACCATTCATCCATCCATCGTGAGCCATGGCCAAGCATGGACTGAAATCTATTGAGGCAAGGAAATTCCTGCACTGATAACGACATGGTCTGTACCACACCCGAACGATATCCCCACCAAAGCGAGATTGCCTGGTGCACAATATACCGGCGCCAGTTGGGCTGACAGCGGCTCCACAGCATTAGCAATGGAGAATACCGTCAGTAAGCCGGCAGAATGTCTTGATGTTGCCTTATACTCGTGAAGCCAGCTTACATCGCTTCCCATCTTGTGAGGCTGCTGCTGCCAATGCGATTGACCCCTGTTATAGAAGGCTGGGAGCTTGTCCCAGCCACGAGAAAACGCGGCAAGTAGGTAATCGCAGAGTCCTTCTACTTCCTGTCTTCGAGCTGACTGCCAACTAAGAACGTGAGAAATTCAAGAAACACAACACCGTAAGGCAGCAGTGCACTTGGTTAATTTGCTAGGCTGGCCAGCCCCTTTCAAACAGATGCCCAACCATCAGAATATTTTGGCATGTCAGTGCACAAAGCGCTTCAATGAATAACATCTCCCCAATGGGTACCCAAGCTTACCACCACAGACCCAGAGCACTCTCACAGATGCTCAAACTGCTCAGATGGGTGCGAACAACAAACACTAGAAGAGTAAGTGGCCAGCTTCCTGAGCTTGATCTCTGACATCTCCTGACCACTGGCACCCGATTATGACTCTTTACACTGCCCTACCTCGGCGTATCAAAAAAGCTTAGGCGTACCATCCTTTTTGTATGCATTCGGTGGTACCGTACAGACACGCAGGCAGCAGCAGCAAGGCATGGACGCTCACAAGCACGTGTCCATACTCCGAGCACAGCTAACTGGCGCCGTGATTCGCGGTAGAACAGTCGCCTGAATATGGCGTCTTCATCATCGCTGCCTACAAGCATACGTGAGCTGACGAATGATATAAAGTGGGATGAGTGGACTGAGCTGAACGAGGCAAATTGTCTTCGCCTTCGGACAGAGAGGATACCATATCTTCATAGTCACAGACCGACGAAGTACTCGGCTTTGCCACTTGCCTCTTAGGGTCATCCAATAGAGAGTGGTCAAGGTAGTCGGGATGCATTCGAGGCCAGGTTGAAAGATGCGCCAGTCTTCGCATGATTACCACGCAGAGTCAGGGGGGCCTGGCGTTGAGTATGGTGGGACTGGTCCGATGGAACCTGTCGCATTCGAGAAGAACGACTCGCGAAAGATGCCTATCATGGTGGCGGGATGTGCGGTCGTTTTCAGCTGTTAAGGTAGTGGCGAGGACGATCTGGGCCCGAACGGTTGTACCGTCGTGAAGGAGGCCAACAAGCTAGGATCCATTATTGTCCGTCGAGTGTCCCACCATGAACCTGACGGGTCTTTTTATTCCTTTTCGTTTCTTTCGGTCCCCTTTGATTTCCCCCTCCGTCCTGAGTCTCTTCAGCTCAAATTGCAGATCCACCTTCCCAGGGGAACATTCAACGAAGTCGCGACCCTGAGGAATTTTCTCTTGCCGTTGCAGCCCAAATTCTGTTCAGTCATCCTTCTTTTCGACAAACTTGCTATTGTACTCAAGCATGAACCAATGTTGGATCCCTTCGGTGTGAGTTCGTACAGGAAAAGTCTCCCGTGGGAAGGTTGTGGACTCGTGGATTTGTGGCGACAGATCTCTGCGCTGCACAGCCCCAGTGGCGGAAGATATGAACATCCCAAGTGTGCAATCATATCCGGGACCCACAGAACTTCAGCGAGTGCTGGGACCACATGGAGTCGCGTTGCGGTCTCTTGTCTTGTGAGGATGAATAACAATGTGCGTGGACAACGACTGAAAACAGCGGTTGACGTTGGCCAGATGGCAGCTGACCGGCCAGGAAGTACTTAGTGTGTGGCTCACAGTCGGCCGATCAACCCAATCGGCTCCGGAGCGGGGGAACAAATGGGCAGGTATCCTGCATATACGTTGATCATGTGATCGACGGTATGGCAGTCGTTGAAGACATGGTGGAATTCGACAACGAGCAGAACATCGAGACATGTTACTCAAGAAAGATAGCACGAAGTGGTCCTGAACTACGGTGCCCATGCAAAGGATTGCAGAGCTCCAGGCTAGCTACGAGGAAGGGAGCCATGAACGTCGTCTTGTCCGGATCGCGATATCTCGAAGTACCCATCTGACTGCTCAGGCAGGACACAAGCCAAGAACGGTGTTACACAGGTGCATCACTCCAGCCGCGACTGATCAGCATCTTGCAAATGAGTGGACGCAGCCTCGCGTCAAGCAATGATGTCGAGCATTGCTTCTCACGATGGTCTGGAGGGAGCATCGACGATGCCGCCCGGCTGGCTGGGGCTCATCCCGCTCAACACGCACAGGGACATCTGATCGCGACAGAGAGCACGGGCGGGCGCTGACAGATGATCGGGTACTCATGCGTTGGTTACATTGGACGCCAGAGGTAGCAAAGGTGGCAGCGGTGTCACTGACGATAGACTCTCATCGGAGCCTAACCGGTCGGGACCGTCCTATTGTGTATGCGCGGGTATGAGCAGCAAGCGATCAGTGGTAAGATATGACACCTGAAGCTACAGCCAGGGGCGAATGGCACGAGGATGAATGTGTTGTCATAGGTAAGAAGCCAGGTTCGGACTGTGAAAGAGATTGGCGCTGCACCCTCAGACAATTTAAGTAGTAAGCTGCACCCACCAGATTTTGATTAAGTCTTCTACTCTGCCGCTAAAAGCTTCTTGACTACTCCACTCACCACCCAGTTGGGTATGCGGATATGCTCGAAATTATCATTGTTGTCACGCCTTTGCTCTGTGTGTATTGCTAACCATTTTATTGCTAACCATTTTAGGTCTATTCTGTACTTGCCAACTACAGTGTTGATGCTCGTGCTCTTCACTCGGCTTCACGGCAAGTTAAATTCTGGATCTAGAGGATGCTGCAAAATACACCGGAAAGTACTATTGGAATGTACTGACCTGGGCTGTCACAGAAAGGCGGACATGCACAGAATTTGGTAACGGGGGCATGGAGTTGGAGAATGAATATGCATTCGCGGGCCGCCGCCTCAAACAAGGCAAAAGAAGGCAACCACTCTAGACTACTTTCTGACTGTGTGCATCCCCTGTACGCCAAAGTGCAACCTACTTCGGTAGGATCGAATCAGCTCATTCGCCCGAGGAAATAGCTGTCGCCTTGCATTTTTAGACATCGAAATTGCTTCAAGTCCGAAGTACTTTGACTTCTAGATACATGTACGACTATATTTCACGACCTGGGTGGTCCCGGCTGTGATTGCAGCGAAGCATGCAGGACGACCTGAGCCGTAGGCACTGAGAAAGATATAATAGCTCACCACCTGCAGTGGACCTAGACGAAGAAGGTTGAATGAATTATCAATCATGCCTCTTTCTACACTCTACTCCTGCTCAGAACTATCGGTACTAGCAAGTTTTGTTTGCGTCAATTACTTTGCAGACCCACTCGGACCCTTGACTTTTAATGTTTGGCTGGGTTGAAGGTACCCGGTACTTACTTTACCCATATGGTTTTCCCAGCCACTCCCTGCAAACGGCGTGCCTTCCACAATCATTCTCGTGGAGCTCCTACGACAACCTCAACGCTGGGGCTTCCTCGTTGCTCGAGAGTCTTGTTTCCAACTCCAAAATTACACATGGCGCATATTGTCACAAATTTCAACAAGGCTTTGCGCAGGCAAGCCAGAGCGTATGTCTCGGTCCCCCAAGCCTGCCGATCCGCTGCGATCCTTGCAGACGCAGACACCCCCAAATCAAATGTGCACTTTCTTCGATCGTTTGCTGACCTTCATCCGCGCAAACAGTGAGGCACCTGCGCCAACCTCTCCGAAAGACCGCCTGCAGCCTGAAGCTAGCGAACACGATGCAAAGGAAGAGCTGCCCGAGTGGTCACCTGCTGTACGCCGAAGCGCTGACACGGAGAATGTGGAGCCTGCTGCGAAGCGTCACAAGTCACCTGTCACTTCGCTGAAGGGCGCGCCCGGCCAGGACGAAAGCGCACCTCGTAAAGCACCGGGTCGCCCTGATGAAAGCCCTTCCGAGTTTCCTACGAGGCCCACAACAAAGAACAAAGGACGACTGTGGACTGAAGGAGAGCCAGCGCTGCCACGCATCGCTGCTCCTGCTGCTGCAAACGCGACGACCTCCCAACCCGCTGCGAAAGGTCACCGATCGAGACGTCAGCAAGGCTCGAGACCGACAACCAGTCAGCAGTCCACAGAAGAAGAGGATATTTCAGTTACAGTCATGATCAAACAACCCGAGACCCGCCCCATTTCGCAGGAGCAACTAGTCGCGGAGGTCAAAGGAATATATGCCGGCCTTGTTCTGGTCGAATCGAAATGTATAGAGGTCGACAGCTCGCAAAGCGCGCAGAAAGATGGCTCTGCCAGATTGAATAACGACCAATGGCAGGCGTTGATCGCTTTGCACAGAACTCTGCTCCACGAGCATCACGATTTTTTCCTCGCCTCCCAACACCCCTCGGCGAGTCCAGCACTTCGAAAACTAGCTTCCAAATACGCCATGCCTGCGAGAATGTGGAGGCATGGCATCCATTCTTTCCTGGAGCTCCTGCGACACCGTCTGCCGGCGTCTCTCGAGCACATGTTGACCTTTATTTACTTGGCTTATTCCATGATGGCTTTGTTGTACGAGACTGTTCCAGCTTTTGAAGACACGTGGATTGAATGTTTGGGAGATCTGGGCAGATATCGCATGGCAATAGAAGATGAGGATATCCGAGACCGCGAAATCTGGACTGGGGTCAGTCGTCACTGGTACTCGAAAGCTAGCGACAAGGCCCCTACTACCGGCCGGTTGCACCATCACCTCGCTATTTTGGCCAGGCCAAACGCCGTCCAACAGTTGTTTTACTACACGAAGAGCTTGTGTGTCGCAGTGCCTTTCAAGTCCGCACGTGACAGCATTTTGACGCTGTTCGAACCTATCATGAATGGCACTCAGACCAGGTTGCACACCGTCGATCTGGCCTTCGTCAAAGCTCATGGCATCCTATTCGTCATCAGCAACACTGATGAAAAGGAGAAGTCTCTTCCAAGCCCTGTGGATGATTTGATGCTGGAGTACAGAAAGACGAAGGAGGAGTTTGTGGATATGCTCGATTGCCACATCGCTCGCACTACGAGGAGCTGGATGGAGCCTGGCGCCTTCATCGCGATCGTCAATACCAATGCACTGCTCGAATATGGTAAGACCGAGCCAAATACACAAGGCCAGGGCAACGTCATTATGTCGGTGATTACTCCACAGCCCGAGGCTGATGTCCAGATGCAAGATGCCTCCGAGGACATCCGCCCAGTACCATCCAATGTTTTTGGCGTGGCTTCTGAATTCGCCAAGGACTGCGATGCTCTGGTGTTCAGACGATACGGCGACAACAACGTCTTGCCTTACTTGAACGTTCGCCTTTCGTTCTTGAACTTTATCGCGAGTAGAGAGTCTGCAATGCAACAGATTGAGCGCAGCACTCCATGGACTTTGCTGGCGAACATGCTTACCTCTCTCACGATTGGTTTCCAACACTTCAGCCGTATAGAGTCAAAGGACTTCCCTAAGCCGAGCGAACGTCCTCTTTGTGAAGACTGGAGCCTTCGAGGGCTGCTTTGGACTGACTCGCTCTTCCCCGCTGATTGGTTCAGCACTGATCGGGTCGATGAGGATGAGAAGTCTTTCGAGCTTCCCAGCATGACTGAGTATCGAAGAGAGCGTGTTCTCTGGCATGGGTGGAACTTGGCAGCTCACAAGAAGTGGATTGTCTACGATGACCAAACGAAACAATTCCGAGCAACGCCTGAGTTCCACCAAGACGTCCATGACTTCGGGGCGGACGACGGCACACTTGCTGAACAGGATGATACTATGTCCAGGACTTCTACTGCAGACAGCACAAACACCATGGTGGGGGACACCCCGATGTCTTGGAAGGAGGGTGGTGACAGTGCCTCAGAAGCCGGAGGCTCGATGGTCGTGGAGAAGGCTGGAAGTGAATGATGGTGACTACTATGCTTGCGCCTCCTTCGGCATTTCACAGAGTTGACCCGTAATGGCGACTGTAAACCGAGGCGCAGGCCATTGCTTCAAATTTGTGCTTGTTTGTGCTATCACTCCGCTCCTTGCATTCGCTGCTAATTTTGTTGAGTAGGAACTCGGTGCGCTCACCCACGTCGGGACAGCTCTGCTATATGCCAGAAGGGTTATCACAGGAATTTCTTCACGACATTGCTCTCATTTGTCCGAACCTAATGGAGTTGGACACATCTGGTCCAGTTGCTTCTATTCTCCCCCAAGTCCGGACCAGGATTGGATTCCTTTGCTCAGCAGGCGACCCAGCCCATCGAACCAGGATCTTTTGGCCAGGCTCTCTGGAGCCAGTGGATTTGGTATCCAGGAATTTGGATGTTTGCTTGCATTTGCTGCCCAGCATGCTCGTACCCTGATGCCTTTGCCGCTCTTATGTCATGACTTCGCTTGGCCTAGGGGCCTCGCCTGCCTTAAGAACTTCACACTCTGGGAGTTTGCCAGGATTCTTGGTGAATTGACCAATCTCACTCTTCAGAGATCAAGGACAGAACCACTGGTCAATCTCCGGTCTGGACTGTCTCGCTTCTCTGACCTACCGTCAAGATCGAACCGGAAGCAACGGGTTCGAGCTCTAATCACATTTACGTTCAATTGTACCTGTATGCAGCAGAAATGTGGTACGCTCCTCCTCACACTGACCCTGGATTTGCGCGTTTTTCTCTACATTCGCTGTTTGTGAGTATCATGGCGTTGGTGGGTTGGAATAACGACGTGACGAATAAAAAGGGGAAGCTTCGTCAGTGCGAGGACGGTGGCGGGGACAATTCTATTTGCATTCAGTATACTGGATAGATACATTGCTAATTGCCTCACAATGAAGCTTCATGAGAGTCACAACTCGCCTCGATCGGTCTTGCACCCAATTTTGCATTGTGCTTATCATGCTGACGTTATTATATCAGCAAACTCAGGGCCTAGTTCCTCAACGGCTATCCGACCACAATGCTAATGGGCAGCAGCCCTATCGACGCATAGAAAATTGAGCTCGTAAGTCTGAGTGAGGGTATGGGCGTCGGACGCTGTCAGCCTTACCGAGTCATGTGCCACAGCCTTCCGGGCAACTGACGCGTAGTCAGGCCGAAATGCCGAACAGGTGGTGAGAGAAATGCCATTTCGACCGGTTTTTTGGGTGTCACCACGTAGCGCAATGTCAAGAAGACTTCTGGAGTCGTTGGAAACCCCACTTGTTGGGAAGAAACATTGATTCGTTCCCGGAACCTCCCTAAATCGACCGTGCTGCAGCCCGCAGGGTCACAGCAGGTTGAGATATGAGATAATTGTGAACCCTTGAGACCGGGCTACCACAAGATCACAAGGCGGGTAGACGAATGGGTGCACGCCTCGTTCGCTGCTGAATGGGCGCCGGGCAATTGCCTTGTGTGCAATAGCACTTACACCTTCACACACACAGACGAGGGGCGATACAGAGTGGGCTGCTCTGGAAGTTCGCTGTTACTAGTGGCCGATCTGACTCTACGGAAAGAAGTGTCCGTTTCGTGCGCATGTGCAAGCAGCTAGACCCTCAAATTCGGTCGCATCGAGGCAATTGTCATGAGACCGATATAGACAATGTTTCAGCGGCTCTGATATATTGAAACAAGTTGCCTTGTATGACGCGCCACTACGAAATGGTGGCATGATGGGCGGTTGCACTTCTCGATGATTTGCGGGCTGGGAACGATATTCTCGGTACAAACAGTGGACATCTTCCGTGTTCTTGCTCAAGGAGACGAGGCTAAGAGAACTATGGCGAGCTGCACGTCGTGCATTGTGCACGACTGTAGGCAGACTCAGCGTCGCCTTTTCAACACGCGTCCATTCTAGTACGCATGGGCGTGGTGCTGCTGGAGTAGAAAATGTTGTGGCTGTCGAGCACAGCATGCTCGGTCAGCCACCTGGGCGTGGCTGCAATATATAGCTTGCTAGCTATCTTCCCTGAAACGAGACCCGAGAATTGCAGCATAGAAAAGCTGCCAGCCTCAGACGAACTGAGGAGCATACTGGGCTCCGGCGAACACACAGGCAGATGCCTGTGTTTCACGCTGCAGGGCTCGTACTGGAAACACAACGTGTGGTTCATGCACGGTATTCATAAGTGCAGAAGGCTTTGTGCGACGTGGTAAGACCGAAATTCCCGCAATTAGTTGTGATTATGGCGTGTTCAACGTGAATCCCGGCTGACTGGGCCTGGAGGATAGCACTCATTGAAACGTAAGCTTGGAGAGGTCCAGTTCTGTGCGACGGAGATAGAGCCGTTGGCCCGTGGAACGCAGTCATCATGCACGTTGGTAGAGCTATCTCGATAGCCAGGCGAGCAGCAATGTCAGACCAGGAATGGATTGGTAGTGCCGTCTTTCGGAAGGAAGGCGAGTAGCACTTGTTCGGACCAAGCATCGAATATTACGGTGGCCTGGAAGCCAGCTCGTCCAAAAATGAAAAAAACGTTCCTCGAATTTCTCCAATTTTCATCTATAAAACCACCCTACCCGCATAGGCCTTTTACCGGCATACCAATCCCTAGTTACTAATATATTAATTCCTACTTGTTAATATATTATTTTTAATCTTTTATTTATTAGTTATTAGTTATTAGTTATTAGTTATTAGTTATTAGTTATTAGTTATTAGTTATTAGTTATTAGTTATTAGTTATTAGTTATTAGTTATTAGTTATTAGT
>JAGKQA010000278.1:0-37865 GCA_022609195.1 Plenodomus libanotidis
TGTTGTTGTTGTTGTTGTTGTTGTTGTTGTTGTTGTTGTTGTTGTTGTTGTTGTTGTTGTTGTTGTTGTTGTTGTTGTTGTTGTTGTTGTTGTTGTTGTGAATAGATCTTTGAGGCTGTTGATGCTGCTGCTCTTGAAATACGTACTGGCCATCACTGTAAGCTTTGACCTCTTTAGGTCAGCTAGCTAGCTAATAGCCAGATCCAAGACTGGCTATGTGTTTGATAAGAGGATTTGATCTAGCTATAAACAGTGGGTGTCCCCCTTGAGGGGCTTGTAGCTAGAACCTCTGAATCTACCGCCTTTACCCACATTTTCTACAATTGCTATAACCTCACACTCACGAACAAGAAGACGCAAGGGCTTTTCTCTTATACTCAAAACCATGCTTGCATAGAAGTCGAGTCTTCTCAGTACGCAAGCGTAGAAGCTCACTTATCTCCGTGAGACCTTGCCGCCAACGTCGCCGTTCATCATAGAACGTGGCCCGGCGAGCTCTTTTCTTACCGCTTAGAGGTTTGATGTCTCTCCCCGAAAAGGTGGGCATGAAGCCATTATCGCGCGTAATGTAGTCCAGGGTATCTTGGCGCTGATATGCCTCAGTACTCAACAGCCACGGCCGGTGTCACACAGACCAATTCCCTTCGTAAATGTAGTCAGCGGAAGTCAATTTAAGACAAGACATGGCTGGAAATGAGTTTGGAGTTGTAATGTTGGGTGCCATAGAGAGTTCAGGTTCATTGGTTCACAATATGCTTCACATAGCTTTGTCCCGTGGAAGTATTTCCGCTTTCTGCCTAGCTAAACCTCGTCCTCTCGCTTTTGTTGCGATCAGTAGATGAGGCTTATTCAAAATAGACCCTCTTGTGAGGAACCAATGTGGGGATGTAATTCAGGCGTTGAATTTCCTTAGATTGCCTTGAACTCTCCGCGCCTGGTAGGTAAACTTTAGGTCGACTTGCAACCTTCCAGTAGGTGATGATGTTGTGATGAATCTGAAATATGTTTTCCGATTTCAGAGTTTCTTCAGCGCGTTAGGCTTGGGCAGCTTACACTGCTCCCGGCATAATCCAATAGATAGCTCTAGAGAATATCGCAACCCCCCCTCTCTTGGGTTCTACCTGGGGCGGATCGTTTATCATGGACACCACAGCGTCCCTTGAGACGCTAGAGGCCTTCGTGGAACGCTTTAAAGGCTTTCATACCTTGAGAAGATCCGTACCATCCGCCACGATCTTCTGAGCATTACTATGTTCTGCGACTTGCCTGCGGCCCAACGCTGGAGCTGGGGTGTTATTCCATACGACTACTGGTACGACGTGAGAATGGAGCATATGTCTAACACATCTAGCTGGAGCTGTATCAAAGTTCGTCCCTGCCCGCCCAATGCTCAAAGTCTGAAGGAGAACCTCCAACCCCAATGAATCGCCTTGTAAAGCATTAGATGGTAATCTGGAAATTGAGGATTTTCCCCTCTATGTGCTGCACGATACCTCCGCTCGTCCTTGCTGATCCGATCGATCACCAGTCTTACAGCCGCTTGCAGGTAACGCGTTTGCCTGGTCATGAACTCGTCCCTTTCAAACCTATCCTGCTGCTCCGGGGAGGAAATATCCCAGCCACATTCGAGATAAATATCCGCGATGCCCCACAAAGCTGTGTTGACATCTCGCTCGGCTCGCCAATGGAGAGCCTCTCTGTCGGTATAGTCCTCGGGCGGCTCAGCGTCTTGTTGCGTTATTGGTTCCCACAGCATGACCATAGGAGTTCTGAGGACGCTCAGAGAGTGAAAAGACTCGATCCAAGGCTCTAGCATCTCGGATGGGAGCTGTGTAGGGAGATGCGCGTAGCCTAGGACATCCGGAGGGTTTGCCGAGGGTTCCCACGCTGTCATTAGAACTGCGTTTCTGACGGGTGAGTCTCGCCTCGCTTCGCCTTATGCAAGTTCTATGATGGAATGTCTTAGGGAAATTTATACGTTTCGGTGTTTTAAATCAGGGAATATCCGCAATTCTCGTGCTCGGTCAATTTGATCGAGTGGCCGGGGATCATGTTGTCCTCGTTCTTGGGGTCGTCGTCCATCCACCGCAGCACCTGGAAGCCCCGTGTTATCTCAGCAATAATAGTCCTAGGGCACGGTAGACCGATTGATTTCAGGTTTGCCTCAAGTGATGTCGCCAACAGCCAGATAAGGCAGCCTCGACATGAGATCTACTGCTTTGGAAGTGTAGCCTGCTTCCGGAGCGGCCTCCCGAGGAAATTGTTCGACGGTAGCATCATCAGGAGTCACGAGCAAGGTGGACTTTATCACAGTGAGCTGTATGAGCAAATTGTACAACTCGCTGACGGAGCTGATGAGGTCGGCGTGGCGGCTCATTGTTTTGTGGCCCGCCTCTCGTCCTCGGTATGTAAGCGCCTCGTTCACATCGGTCGCCACATACATATAATACCCTCAGCGGCCCACTGATTGCTCGGAGAATCGGTCAACTGTGTAACGCCGCCCTTGGGCCCCGCGTAAGCCGGCATGTTGAGCCCGGCCAGGAAGGAGACCAGAAAGGAGACCAGACTAACCACGTTGATAATGGCGCCGCGACGGGCCGTGGTAGCATCCGGTGTGTGCAGAAGGCCCAGACTGTGCGCAGGTTCACCTGTATGTCCCCGTTTCAATCGCTCAGGCGGAAGTCATGCGCGTGATGCCGGCGCTGGATGCCAGCGTATGTAACAAGAATTTCGACGTCGTGGGCCTCGACAGTGATATGGGCATGGAGTCTCGATGACCAACACATTTCTAAAACTAGTCTTGGATTTCTTCTAACCCGGCTCGTCTGCCTCTATGAACTGTGTCTGGACTGTGTAACTCGATCCTTCGAGCACAAGCTCAACAACGACTCTGTTCGGGTCATCACCGAGTTGACAGCGGAGCTGCCACAGTACGCAGGCGGAAAACTTTACTAGTGGCTGCTGGTCTGAGTCATACCGGCTGGTATATGTTGCCTAAAGCAGCATTACCTGCGGTACTGCACACAGCATTCGGATTGCCACCAACAAATGCATTGGCGGCTTTCGTCGCGCTTTCCTCTGCGAAGCGCAGGCGAAACACCAGGTTGTATTCATTCATCGCGGACTAAAAGTTGGATGCTATCTGCTGATCAAATGCCTGGGAGACGCTCAACATCATCGCTTCCAGCTTTTCACACCCAAGGAGCAAGTGGATCTCTTACATCCAGCCAAGTTCACTTTGCGCAAACAACTGATTGATCAGCTTCTGGTGGCCCCAGTTTTTGTCAATTCAAGAGCTACTACGAACGCTTGTTCACTTCAAAGGGGACTGGTTACAGAAGTGGCGAGGAGGAAAGCTCGAGAATCAGAAGCGATCCGCAATTTCGCGCCACCAAAGGAAAGCCGGCCTTCTGGACCAGACGCTGACAGTTGCTCCAGAAATGGGCGAGGATAACCAGCAGCCAATCTATCAGGGCCAGGGGAATGCGCATACATCCGTGGAGCGTGGAGACGAACTGATTCTTATCAAGCACATCATTCATACGTCCGCCTACCAGGTGGATTAAGAGGGACCGATACAAAGCTCGCAGCAAGCATACATCCCTACGAGTTGCTTGGAATCGAAATCACAATACTGTTATGAATGGATTCGTTATGATGGATAAGTATGCATACAAACTTTGCGCGAAGATCCGAGAGAGACTTCAGTCCAGCATCTCGATTAGAAATAAATCGGACTTTAAAAGGTGATGCACAGGTCCATGCGTGTAGCCAACAGAAAGTGCCTCCGTCGCCACTTCTTGGTACCGCGATACTGGAAACATTCACCATCAACCGATGTCGGCAAGTATCAGATCAGGGTTATACATCGACAGGTCTTGAAAATCATCTGGAGTGCGCGAGATTTCCTCTTCCTCTTGCTCAGCATTACGGGCTAAGTCGTCGCCTGGCCGTGTCTTTTTCCCGTCCACACCATCATTCAGTCCAAGTGGGAACAGCCAGTAGCCAAAAGCAGGTCCATCCACTTTACTGTATCGTTTCCTGAGCGACGTACCTGTACGGCTGCGGTCCCGAATTCGGGTTGAGCTGGAATATGGCGCTTGAACGTAGTGGCTCAGCTTGTAAGATAATAGCCAGCTGTATCTTGCCTGGCATACCTCAGCGCCTAGCTGATCAAGAAGTGCTTGCCACGGTTTGAGGGCGGTCTTTGGATGCGTGGCAAATTCCAGCGAGTGGAGGTGAGACTTGTACGCGATCTCCAAATCGCGATCTACACGTCGCCAGTCTCGCGAACTTCGAGTAAAAGACGGAGTATTGGTATGAGCCGGCGTGGAATCGTAGAATACCTTGGCTCCGGACACAGACTCTGCTCCGCAGACATAACGTCCGTCCTGTTGAAGCCGGGTGACGAAGAAGACCTCCTGGAGCCCCTCTAGCGTTTTCGCGAAGTTGTCCCGTTCCCACTTCTTCCATGTGGTGAGAAATTCACCCTGAAAAATGGGCGACTGCAGCAGTGGCGAAAAAGCCACATAATCTACCATGTGGAGGTCCAGTGCTAAGTTCCGCACACCGGTCTTTTTCGGATCGAGCGAGGTTTTTACGTGGTGTAAGAAGGCGGCCAGCATGAGTAGAAACCAACTGCCTCTGCGCGACGTAATATGCAGAACATCGTATTCCGGGTTCAAGAGAAGGATGTGCGGTAGTGCCTTGGGTGTAGCTGCTCGGGACCTCCAACCCTCAGCGATGAACCGGCACCGGATTCGGACACGATAGAATGCGTGTACTTCGTGTCTCGCTTCTCTGTTGACGCGGAGCAGTTTGCTGGAGATATTTCGACCGCGCACAAGGGGCCGAAATTCAGCGCCGCTGCGAGCACTCTGCCGCTGTTGAGCGTCCAGCCTTGGGGCGGCCTCAGTTGTGTCCCCCTCCCCTTCGCGATGCGTAACTAAGGCCTGTCTCTTGAATTCTGCTACGGCCTTTTTATGACACTCGAGGGAGATCTCGATGAGCCGTTCACGTTGGAGCGATGCTCGCCATATCTTAAGCCGCAACTCTTGAGGGAGGTTGGGAAATAGATGAAAAGAGTCGTTGGCTTTGCTTTGAGCTGTTGAGCCCCAGATGGGCGTTTCGAGATGCGGGCTGAAAGACATGAAAGCTTAAAGAATATTTATTGTAGGTGAATACAGCAGCGGACTTTGAACTTTATATTCTTTCCATGAGATTAACAAGGTAAACACTGGTGCTGACCATATCTACGGCGCAGCAACAAGCAGCGGATCCAAACATGCTGGCCGGTGACTCATCAACGGGCTTACGGACCAGGTCATTGCTACTCAACGCCACTGGGTTACTGCATTTGTCCTTCCGTGAGTTCTCGGAAATGACTTGACATTTTCGACTGGGACGACCAGAGGAGCAAAGAAACCTTGTTTTATGGTTTCGACGTGGATGGGTATTGTCGGACCTGGGATGTACACTGTGAACCAAGGAGAAAAGAGCAACGGCACGCGGGCCCAGTCTTGCCTCAACAGTACCATCTCTCGGCGCACACATAGGGCACTAGTCCATCTCATGGTCTCGCATCCCCCGTCGAGGCATACGGCTGATATTGTCTATCGCATGAGCTTTAGAAGGCTTTCGTATATCTGCCACTACTCTCTCCTAGCTGGTCCCTCTTCAAACACCTCCACTGTCTTATTCTGTCTGTCCTCTAACCTGCGCCTCATGTCTCAGCTTGTCTCGACAGCCTCTATCCCGTTGTAGCACCCGCTAGGTGCGTTTGAATCCGTCCATCGGCCCAAGCACACGTTTGCCCAGATCGATAGTCTGACGCTCCCTGCCAGCAAAGACCTATAGACAGGAGGGACAGGGTAAACACAACGAGTTGGAAGCGATAGAGAGAATGCGCCGAATAGACAACTGATGGCCAATCTAGGCGCTTCCACTTCCGCACATACAAAGCCTCTACTGTCCTCCTCGTGTATCATGAAGTACAGCTGACCGACATGGACTGCATGTGATTTGACCCGGGGTGAGCATAGAAAAAGAAATGTGAGCGTGAATACCGGAAGCCCGGGCCAGCTGTGCTTTCGAACCTCCTTTTCCCCTGAAGAACCCGAAGAACAAACTCCCATGCGCCGCTGTCAGGTATATACCGTCTCATCTGAACGCCGGGTAATAGCAGAGAATCCTGGCGAGCCCCATATCCGAAATGTGCTTGATGTAATAATGATTATCAGCCCCGAGGCGTGCGCCTCTCGAACGGAAACCAAAGATATGAAATTGAAAATAAATATTGGATTGGCGGCCAGCTTCCCAAGTGACGGCACAAGGCACATTTGTGGATGATAGCCTGTGCAGCCAAGTCTTCATGTGTGGAAGTATCACTGATCGCGGGAATCCACGCTTGGATCCTTTGGGAGTATTTGAAGCGTTGGACCCGCACATGCTTCTCGAGTGTCACGAAGATGTCGCCAGCTGACGACTTAGCAACTGTAAAGACAATCCAGAAGTACACATGAGTAGTCAGAGCCAAGCTCATCTCGTCACTTCTTTCTCAAGTCGTATCGACGAGCCGAGCATCCCAGTGACGGCTTCAAGACTACCACTCCGCGTAGGCCGCCAGGCGTCTGTAACGGATGTTTCTACTGTCCATTGCTTTCCGGGCTCAGCATGCTCACGTCTTCCTTGTCCCCAGGACCCATGGGACTGCTGGGAGCATCCTGACTGATCATGCTGCTCCCGCGCTCTAGCGGCGGAGGCTGAAGGCTCGTGGCAGTGCCGTTGAACAGCACAGGCGCCTTGCCGAGCTTCTTTCCCTTCTCTGGTGTCGCGCTGGCACCACCAGGCTTTGGATCCGTGATCTGCGCCTTGCCAGCCTCCAGCTTCTTCTTCTTCTTCGCCAGCGCGATCTGTTCCTTGGGAGGGCGCTTCTGCGGTGACACGATCTTTCCGGTGGCACCGAGACGAGGACGAGGCCGCCTCTGCTTGACGGGCAGATCTTCGTCCTCAACCAGAGGTTGATCGCTGTTAGCGTGCAACTTGGCAAGGAAGAAGTTCTTGACCACACCGATTTGACCTTGAATATTGTCCTTCGTGACGGGTTCGGACGGTGGTGGCGGTTC
This sequence comes from Plenodomus libanotidis, assembly GCA_022609195.1. NCBI lineage: Eukaryota > Fungi > Ascomycota > Dothideomycetes > Pleosporales > Leptosphaeriaceae > Plenodomus > Plenodomus libanotidis. The sequence continues at coordinate 7,125 of JAGKQA010000278.1, forward strand.
GAAGAGGTCCACCACCACTTCGTCGGCAGCTTGTGTTTGGACTTGGTACGTGTTGCGGACACGAGCTTGCAGAAGGTGAAGCGGCACAGACATCATCTCCAGTCCGAATTCTTGGTCGAGACCAAGTGCCTTGAATCCGAAGAAATCTTCGCCCAACTCCTCCGCAAAGTCACCTCCAACGAATTGTTCACTGCCATCCTTGAAAGCACCTGCGCCATCAGGCCCAGCATCGTTGAGTGCGGGCCGGAGGAGGTCAGCCAGGTGAGACTTCATACGTTCGTGAATTACACCAAGTTTGGAGCCGAGCCTGTCCACATCGTCCTTGGCGTAAGTCTCGAGTGATTCGAGGGTATGCCCGCTCTCATTGAGGGTGTGCAATATGACCTCCTCCTGTGAAAACCGGGGTTGACATGTTGATCCGCGCTCCGCAAACTTGCCCGTGGCATCTTTCTTCTCGGCCTCACGATATACGTTAAATGTGCGGATGAGTTTGGCATAGTAGTCACCGGCAACATCGGTGGCAACATCCAAAGCAGACGGCTGAAGCTCTTCGAAACCGGCATGATAGAAGATCTTGGCCACCGCGCGTTTCATGGCAGCTTTGCAGACGTCCGGTGCCATGACAGGTCCGTCTCCCGCGACAAAGTGTCCATCGATATCTTGCTCCACAAAAGGTTCCGGCTCGTACTTGGGAAATTGGTTGGCGTACACTTGAGTCTGAATCTGCATCTGCTTAATGACGCCAATTTTGGAGCACACTTTGCGTGTTTCTTGCATCTGCCGAAGATTCGCGTCGAATTTCTTGGTCAAGATACTGTCAGGCGACGTGAAGTAGCCCGATGGTACCAAGCGCAACACGTCTTCGTGCTGGTTGATCACTTGGCCTTCGCCATCCTCCACCCATTGCAATTTTGGCACAATATCCGGGACGAGATTGCACGCCTCGTAGTAGTCGGGAATGGCGCGGTCATCTTCAACCTCCATACCCTCGGCTAGGGTGGTTTCGGTGGTCTTTGCTGTCTCCTTCGCCGCGACGGCCGACGAGTCTCCGGTAGCCGTGGTTATGCCAGCACTTTCAGCTTGGTTTTGACTCCTCATAACGCGGCGCATGCCAGACTTGGTTCTCAGAATGGCAGGTTCATCCACGTTCAGCTTGTTGCCGTGAAAAAGATTATAGCGTTGCCGGGTGATCAATGCACGATCTTTCTTGGTCACCTGTTTCCAAATTTTGTGCTCTTCATCCTCGAACTCCTGCTCCGCGGCCTCACCGAGGCTGAGAGTCATGCCACTCAGGGAAGGACCATCAATCTCCATGGCGTCTGCATTGCTGGTCCCGGACTGACCATGTTGTCCCAGTGGGGTATTGGATCCTCCAATGGGAGGCGTCGCGAAGCCATTACTGTCCCCAAACTCCGAATCTTCGCGTCCTGTTTTGGCAAGAATCCCATTCAGCTGTATAGTCGGCTTGCTGTCCATATTGGGCGTGTCCTCTTTCTGGTCTGTCGGGGCTGTCCTGGATTTGGAAGCCCCCTTGGTCCCCTGGGTGCGGCCGCGCGACGTGATAATGGGTTCATCATCACTGTCGTCGTTCTCCTCGCCGCCGTTCTGCTTGCGCCGTTCCTCAGCCTCGACTTCAGCCCGTGGCCGAATGACCAGATCTGGGATCAATGGGATGAGCTTGTCTGCTTCCCTGCGCATGCCGTTGGCCAGCCTGGGGAGGTGGTTGTTCAAGCTAGCATTATAGCGCACGCAATTGTCCCAGATCAGATTCAAATCCGTCACAAATTCGGCCTTGGACTTGTACTGCAATTGCTTGAGCTTCTTGGTCATCGTACCAAGATCCATGGGCTGCTTGATGACTGAGGAACGGTCAGCGCCTCCTTGATTAGCTCTGCGACCCTGGGAATACCTACCACTGTAGTAGTCTGGGGCATCTCTCTTGTTGACCTTGGTCAAGAATGGCGTCGAGTACTCAGTGTGCGCCTTCAACTCGCTCAGGACCTTGTCAAGCGCCTCGTAGAGTTCTTCCTGGCCCACATTGTCCTCGCTCGCCCATTTTGACCTATTTTTTCGAACTTCGTTCATCAAGCTGCGCAGCTCCTGGTCTGTCGCCTGGACCTGATTACGTTTCAGGTCGATTCTTGCGATCAGGTGCTTCAGCGTCAGGCTGGATGCGCCCAAGTTGGCGCTGCTGAGAGATCCGTGGTTCTGGCCAGAGCCATCACTTGTAGGGCCTCCATTCTTGTCCATTTCGGCCTGGATTTGTTTCTCAGACTCTTCCAGCTGCTGCTGTTCCATCATTGCTGTCCTGTCGTTCTCCAGGGTATAGAAGATAGTATGGAAGCTCTGCTTAGCAGCCTCCTCAGTCGCATAGCGGGCTTCCTCTAATTCTTTGCGCGCATCCTCCGAGGTTTTCTCTTGACCTTGCGACGAGCCTTCTTCTCTCGATCTGTCGCCATTCTTGCCGGGGGACGAGATGGAGTGTACGGGCGAACTGCCGGACTTGGACGGGGAGAGGTATGATTTGGTGGCGGCGGCATTGTCGCTTTGCAATTGATTCGCGGCAGCAACATCGTCACCGCCGTCTTCGGAGTCTTCCTCTTCCTCGTCATCATAGTCGTCCACTATATCTCTCTTCGTTTTCTTCTGGGGTGGCTCTTGTACCGGGGTATGGTCGGTGGCAGGGGGGATGTAGGAGGTTGAGGGCGCAGGCGCAATCGCGGTAGCAGTCGGAGGACGTTTCAATGCCTCGATGGCGTCATTATTGTAGTCGCCATCGTCAGCAAACAGGGCGGCGATCTTCGCATCCGTCTTGCGGAAGAGTACTGAGAAGTGGGCGCGTCGATGGTCGTCATCGTGTTCGTGGTCGGGTGCCTCAGGCATCAACACTGTCGCGTCGGTCTGCGATCGCGAAGCGCCATCGCCACCAGCGAAAATGGCCCGCCCGTTCCCCTGGGTGTTGGCGGACGGTGGCCACGTGGATTGATTCAAGGACATGATGTCCTTTGATCCTTTGATGGATGGCCGAGCTGAACGACGCGTGGCCGGACATGCGCCGACAGGCAGGCGTCCTGTGGGAAGAGCGCAATTAAATGGGCATAGGGAAAAGGAGCGACATTGGACGAGATGATGGCAATCGTGGGAAATGGGCTGTAGATTTTCCTTGGGGAGTTGGTGTGATGAAGTCGTGATGGTAGGTTGCTGCTCGCCAACTGAGTGGAGACCAGGCCAAGTTGACCGTCGAGGAGCGCCGATTTAGTGGACTCCGTATCCGTAGTGCCTCCGTGCTGCCGCCGGCTGAGACAAGCGCCGCCCGAAGTTGGGCAGTCTGTACACGGGCAATTCCCCACCTGTCCTTCTACCAAGCCATTGTATTAAATGTGCGAGTTTTTCTCGTTGTGCATTGATAGGATGAATTCTTGGGTTCCAGTCTTGTAAGTGCTTAGTACTTGTCCTGCAGCCATTTCCGAACATTCAAGTCAGACATCCGGACGAAGATGCTAACTCGATCCGGATTTTGACACCCCTTCAAACAATTTTGAAAGCAGGTACTTCCACATGTCATTACTGTCATTCTACGAGCACTTTCATAGCACTTTCATCACAAAGTGCTAATTAATTATGTGACGATCCCGTGATACCCAGTGAGATCCAAGATTACATAGAGAGCAAAGTCTACAAAGGTTGCACAACGGAGTGGGCAATATATTGAATGTAGCCTACCTACCATTATCTGGTTAGAATCAGCTGCTGATCTACCTACGATACTTCCCACATGCACTGCAAGGTGAATAGAATACACCAATGCAAGTACTGAATTTTTTTAAGACTGAAGAGCTCGTTATGAATTGAATCTGTATGAAGATGCAGCCACTTACAGTATACAAATCCACCAACACAAGATACATACCAAGCAAGTACTATGAAACATGACCTGAAATCGGAAGCTTCAGAGCAAAGCAGAGTTCTTCTAAAGCAATATGTGTCTGGAAAGCTACCATTTTTGATGCAATGACAAGTAAATTCTGTTTAAAGAAAACTGAAGTATGTGGCAAGGAATACTAAGTACTTACTAGTTGTCAGACTTTCTGATGTTTCTCTTGTGGAGCGCACATGGCCCCCAGACTCCAGGCACTCTTCAGGCCTAAAGCTACCCCGGATCTACCTAGGTACCAAGGTTGCCAGGATCGATCTTCAAAGCCACCTCATCCAACAACACCTGAGCTTACCCTTGAGGTCCGTTCTGAGGTCGGACAACAAAGAACCTTCCTCAACAACTTCTACCATCATGCCTGCGGTCACAGACAGGTGTCACCATTTGATTTGATCCATACCGACCTGGGAAACCTTCGAGATGAGGATACGACTCCCGTTCGCAGGTAAGCGGTCACTCCAAAGACCCCGCGCCCCTCCACCTTCATCGTCGCGCCCTCACAGCTCTAACAAAACCTAGGAGTGTTCTTCCTCCTCCTCCTCCTCGCAGGCTACGCCGGTCTTACCAGTCTCCACCTCGACCTCTACGTCAACGACAAAGTCCTGCACTTCCTCACCTTCTTCCTCCTCACCGTCGTCTTCTACTGGATCCTCGACACCAACCGCCGGCGCACGCTGCACTTCACCCTCGTCGTCTGCACCCTCGCTCTTGGCGTCGGCTCCGAGTTCCTGCAGGGCTTCCTCCCCAACGGCCGCGACTTTGACTTCTACGACATCGTCGCCAACGTCGCGGGCTCGCTCGCCGCCCTCGGGTTGTGCTCGTTGTACCATAAGCGCATGCTCGAGCGCAAGCGCCTGCGCAAGACGTACACTGCTGTGCCGGGCGAGGATGGCGATGTCGAGGATGATATTGAACTGGGCGAGGGCATCATTGGCGCGCAGGAGAGTGGGATTGTTGAGGGCAGTAGTTCTGCGCCCGCGAGAAATATGTCGCTGGAGGAAGAGGTTGACAACTGGGATGAGAATGCCCCCGACGATTGGGATGCGCCGCCAGAGGAGTCCCACGTCGAGGATGACAAAAAGCAGCGTGCGGACTAGGGTGACGAGAATTGGGTGATCGGCTTCGTTGCATGGAATGAACTCATGGGGCGTGGATAGGCGTCTGGAGGGCGAACATTTGCTACGGCGTTGGGGTCTGTACGAGGACCGGTATGACTTTCGTTTACTCCTTGTTGTTTCATGAGCATGGATTCCGGCGTCATTCGAGGCACATAACGATCGTGCAAGGAGTCACGACTTGCGTGGACTTCGAGTGATGATGCCCCTACTCTACCGATATTTACCCACAGATTATCTTGGGGAGCTGAACGAAGACTTGATCGCCTGCTGCCCTCTTCTCGATGGACCGGTCGAACCTCACATTAATAGCCAAGTTGCCTCTTGACAATTGAAGGGTCATTGCGGACCCTTCCCCACTAGCCCAATCACTGGGAATGACTGCCAGTCACGGACCAAAGTGAACCTATTAGACAGCTGAGATCGTTCGCTAGTCGTTGAAAACCTGTTTCACTCGGAAGTACGGCCAGGACCGAAGTATAGTGGCAGCAAATGCAAGGTCCGCAATGCGCGCAGTGCTCGTGTCAACGTTTCCTGTGCGCCGCACATGGTCCAGTAGCTCAAATGTCCCAGGGAAAATGGCTTGCTTATCACCTTCAAGGGACACCACCTAGCGCTAGGTACCTTCAAAAGTCATCGAGCATACCTACTGGGCAAGTCAAGGTTTATTTCAGTGTCTGACTGGCGAAAACTGGCGTTCTTATGTGTTGCAAGCAGATGAGCCTTCAAGAGGTTCTGAATTTACAGGCAGTGTAGTCTAGCGAACTGAACAAGGAGAAAATCTGAAATACCATAGTCGTTGCAAAGTTTCTCTACCAATGAAACGTAGTGACTGACATTCACCTTCGTGGTAGACCTCGCAACAATGGCAGGCGTCCGTCAGGCATACGTGTCCTTTATCGAGGTCGAGGTACGAGCTTCAAATCTCTTGCATCGTCGTCGAAAATCGGATCTCATAGAACTGATTCAGATATGCGGAAGTCCAGGACCTGTGAATTTGCCTCCTTCTGTAGCTGTCCGTAGCCGATACGTATGCAACCGCAGCCAACGAGTCGTTAGGAGTGGCAGAACGGATGTGCTAGTCGAGCTTGACCTTGGCAGACACGTGGAAACACGGTGCAGCTTTGGTAAATACTTGCCGAGATGACATACAGCATCAGCTCGCAGCATGCACAAGATGGCTTCAGTCGCCGTTCGCCGTTGACGACATGAGGGATGTGAGCGAAGGATCATGCAGTGTCTTGACCTCTATTCCAGACCTGGGCGGTTATCTCAACAAGTATGAGACAATACTGGGAAGAAATCATCGAAGAAGTCTTGGGAGGACGCAAATATACGCTTAGGATACGACCTCGCGCGGCCAAAACAACTCGGTATATGGGTTTGGAGCTCGGCCTTTTGCACACAGCAGATTACTCGCAATCGATGGCTGAGGCTAGATCGTGCCAACGTAGAATTTCCTACACAATGTCGCTAAGCTTACCACTCGAAGCTCTCACTATGCCAAAAGACAACCCTTCCCTTCTTCACCCACCAACCAACATGTCTCCTCAGATCCCGCCCCATCAGCGTAGGCCCGCAGAACAGCACCGCCACCCTCTCCTCCTGCCCGCACTTGAACACATCGTCTACAATCATCTTAAGATCCGGACGCATATACTTATGCTTACCTTCCGGTCTCTCTGATATCGTGTTCAACTCCACGCCCCCATCCTGAGGATCCAGCGCCTCCTTCGTACGCGTCACGAACAGCTCCACACCCTCATCATCCGCCAACATCTTGCCGTCATTGGCCTTCGCCCACGACGCGTCGCCAAGATTCCCCACAGCCCACACCAGCTGCACCTTGGCATTCGGGCTGTCATTAAGAAGCGCACGATACAACGGCACCGTGAAAGTTGCCCCCACACCGCCTGAGACTAGCAGCACACGGTCATATTCGCCAGCCATAAGTTTGGGGAAGTAAGACACCGCGCCGTACGGACCCTCGATCGCTAGCGAGACGTGTCTGCTACCATCAGTGGTGGCCTCGATGGCGAGTTGGTGTAGGGTAGACGTCGTGGGTCCGCTCAGGTGCCGGGCGACGAGGCTGACCTCGCCGCTCTCTTCGTCAACGGAGGCGACGGTGAAGGGGTTGAAGAGGAACTCGTGGACGAGGTAGTCCTTCGAGGTCGGATTTTGCGACAGCCGCGAGATGCCGGGGATCTGCAGGTAGATGTGCGATCCGGGTGCTTTGCTGAAGCGCTGGAGCTTGTGGAAGGGGACGCTGGTTGTGACTTTCACAAGGCTGCTGCCTGGCACGGACTCGAACGTGGCTTCGGAGGTAACTGTGTCGATCTTGCGCGAGACGATGTCGATGAGAAAGACGACTAGTGCTTCGACGACGAAGATGCGCGCTGCGTGCGCGTGGAACCAGATTAGGGGCGGGATGATCAGAGCCACGATCAGATGCGTGATGAAGAATATCCGGTAGGAGTAGGTGCGGACTGCTTTAAGCGCGGTGGCGCCGAGGAAGTTGAAGCATAGGATGCCGATGATGCCCGTCTGGACGGCTCGTGAATCGGTGAGCTTGGAGAGCAAAATGCCGTTGTCGATGAAGAAGGTCAGATACAAGACCGCGTGGAGACTGAGTAGCAGATAGACGACTCGGCCAAGAGCGCGGTGAAACCGGTTGATTTCCTCATGGGACGATTTCAGCACGAAGGCGATGGGGTTGAGGCTTTTCAGCGAAAGCAGATATTGGAGAGGCAGCTGAGAGATGCCGATGATCCCAAGCCGTTTGGTGAGGTGGAGATAGTCTATGTCTGGTCAGAAGATTCTCAAGACTCGGAGTAGTTGAGATCAACTCACCATCCCCAGTCTCAAATATCGACAGAGCGAGCATCCACGCGCCCCAGCCCAGCCCAAAAAGCCACTCATCCCGTCGTCCCCACAACTGGCCAAAAATCACAACGTCGTCACCAAGCCACCAGTTCAACAGCCGGCAGCTAGCCTCCCATGCGCCAAGCCCACTCTTCCGCCTCGCCTTCCGGGCCGGTGACTCGGGGAGCTGCGCATAGACCGCTCGCCGCGTATCGAATTTGATGACGGCCCACCACGCCAATCTGTAGACGAGCACCAAGAAGACCGGGCCGAAAGATGAGATTTGCGCGTATCCTGCGTATCTGTCGAGTGTGTGCCTCCTCTCCAGGAGCTCGGCGTCGTTGAGGTCGACGAACTTCCACGGCCAGCCCATGTTTGGGTGGTACCAGTGGTGATACGCGTAGTATACGGACGTCGTGTCAGGACGAGTCAATCGAGAACGTTGAGCTCCAGGGCGAGGACTCACTAGCTTGTGAGGAAGCTCGAGAGGTACTTGCGATATTTGTAAAAGCTTAAAGAAAGAATGCTGACGGTTGGGGGCATTCAAGCACAGATGCGGCGATAAGGCGCTCGAGAGGCCCGGTCTGACAGGCTGACAAGTCCTGCTCGTTCATTCGATATGGGACGCTTGTACTTCGCAGAAGTGCTCGCTTGCTGCCGATCTAGTGACTCGTGTTCTTTCGCAATATAATACGTAACTCGGGCCATAGTAAGCGTACACCGTGGACACTAATGTTTGAGACACTAGCGACGGTGATGTAGTTTCAAGGCCCCGTTTGATTCTTCCGACGCCAAGTCCTATATTGGGGTTTGAACTTTTGGTATGCACGCGACCCTGGTGCTATAAGCACTTCAAAGCACTTCCGTGAAAGTACTACTGTCCTGTGCAACATCTGGAGTTCGAGATGGTGAAGTCGTGAGTCTCGAGTGGGTCTGTGGCTTTCAACCCTTGTTCTTCGGGCCGGCCAAATATCGGCCAGAATGACACCTACAGCTGTCAGGATGAGCAATAATGTCAACGTCACAACTACACGCTTTTATGTCTCGAAACTCCAATATGGCGGCCACAGCTTTGCGTACCTCGTCGTCCGACGACATGCGCCTCGATGACTACCTCGACGACAAGCTGCAATACAATACCGACCTCGACAGCCTCGACGACCTTCTCGCCAGCGTCGAAGAGCAGCACATCCTGCTGCAGTCACAACTCGATGATGCCACCAGATCCCTCGCCGTGGCACGTCAGTCGTCCGACGAGCGCCAGGCTTCGATGCAGAAACAGATCGATGAATTCCAAGATCTGCAGCACCACATCGACATCCGCTTGCAAATCGTACAGCAATCCGATGCACCGGACGACGCCATACGCAGGCTCGAAGGGCCCATGAAGAAGCTGAGCAAGGTCGATCTGGCGCATAAATACCTGGTGCTATTGCAGGATGTTGAGGACTTGCGGAAGGAGGCCCGAAGTCACCTGCCCGAGAGCCCCAAGGCTGCGCTCGAGCCGTACACTAGACTGAAGCGGTTGGCAACACATCTGCAAGAGCTACAAGAGCCTGCAGACGGCGCGGCGGTGCATCTTGTGAACTATGTTGCGAGCGTGGTGGAGAGCTTGTGGGACGAGATGAAGAAGACAATGTGGGCGGAGATGGACTCTATACTGGTGGCGAGAGGGTGGCCCAAGAAGGTGGGCCCGCAAAGCGAGATCGATGAAGAATGGCGGGTATGCTTTGAAAAGTTGATGGACTTGCAAGTACCAGAAGTGCTGTACTCCAGCGGCGTGGTCACATTACTTCCGATGGATGTGATGGCGCAGAACTGGATCAAGGAGTTCCGTTACCACTTCATGAGCGACAAGCCGACAAGCAAACCACAGGTCATTGGCACGCAGTGCTTCCCGTGGATCCTTACGCAGCTGGAAGAGTGGGATGATTTTCTGAGGGACAATTTCGGCTACATTTTGGCAAGCAAGTTCACCGACACTGCAGTGGCCAACCAGATGGTATACATGGACCCGACATGTGCATTGATCACATCCCTCCTGCCTGTCATTCGGGAGAAGGTCAACCAGGCAATGAACGTGGCTTTGAGAGATCCGGTCTTCCTCAGCAGCCTCATGTCACAGCTCATGACCTTTGATGATAACCTTCGCAATCGCTTCAGCTACGACGGTGGCGACTTCGAACGAGGCTGGGGCGGGCTCACTTCAGAAGTTTTGGACAAGCACTTTGATAAGTGGCTGGAAGCCGAAAAAACTTTCGCTTTGGAGAGATATGAGACGATCATGGCCAGTCCGGAAGCCAGGCAGATTGACTACGACTACCATGGTTCGGGGAAGACCAAGCCTACGTACGGTGCCGTGCGCGTCATAGATCTGTTGCGGACCCTGACGAACCAGTACGAGCGAGTGAGGAGGTTTTCACATAAGCTCCGCTTCCTCATCGACATCCAGCTAGACATATTGGACGAGTACCACAATCGCCTACGCGACGGATTGGATGCCTACAGCGCCTTGACTTCGGTGACGCTAAAGGCCTTCTCAGGCGCAAGCAAAGAGCAACTTGCAGCGCTCGAAGGAACGGGCACCTTCGAGACGCTATGCAAGGTCTACAGCAGCTCCGACTATGTGATCAACGCGCTAAAAGACTGGGGCAATGAGGAGATCTTCGTGGAAATGTGGGATCGGCTGCAAGCCAGAGCCAGAGCCAGGAAGACTGACGACGATAGTAATCTCGCCGGCGACATGAGCCAGGACGAGGTGAAGAGCCGGACGTCGGGCAATGTTGGCTCAAGCGAGGATGGCGGAATTTTGTTTGACGAGACAATCAAGGCGTATGCTGCGCGCAGGGAGACAGCTTTGAATTGGCTCATTGTTGCTGTGCAGGACTCGCATGCAAAGGCTTTCAGGCCGTACATCCAGCGCACGCAGTGGATGACCATCGACGACTCGGCACCCCGCGACCCTTACCAGCTCGAAATCAGTGCCGAGCTGGATGAGCCGATCAAAGTAAGACTTACTCCTGCCTTAAATCTGCCCTGGAAGAAAACCTGCTCACCTTGTTCTAGGTCCTCAAACGCAACTTCGACTTCCTCGCCCGTGCGCTGAGCACCGCCGTCTTCCGCCGCATAGTCAGACGCGCCCTCGACGTGCTGCAAAACAACCTCTACCAAAATGTCCTAGCCGGCAACCGCTTCACCGCGCTCGGCGCCGCGCAGTTCTTCCGCGACGTACACGCCGTCTTCGCCATGATCGACCGGTACATCCCCGATGGATCCGCGGCCATGGCCTTTCTATCGGACGCGGTGCAACTGTTGAACCTTCCGGTGGAATTACTCGAAGGCCAGGAGGGCGGCATGACACTGGCAGAGGCGGACGCTAAGATGTTTACTGATAATAATGAGGCGAGGAGCGCGTTGGAAGAGCTCGGGCTCGAGATGCTGGATGTTGGCCATGCGAGGAGGGTCTTGCGAAATCGGGTCGAGAATAGCGAGTAGATGGATTGAAGACGCATTTTGAAGTCAACTTGGGACCCCCTTTTGCTGTGCCCTACCTTCCTCAATGCATCCAATTTTCTCTAGTGTTGAATGTGCTACCAGCTGTTGAAAACGAATAATGCCCGAAACTCCATGACCTCGCCGTAGCGTGCCTGCACCCGTCCTTAATTTTCCCCCAACATTCCATTCCACCCTCTTCGAAAGCAAACCTCCTAAGTAATCGCCCTCCTCGTCATCTCCACTACTGCAAAAGTCCCCGCACTAACCGGCATCGCCCTCAACAAAGTAGGCCCCAGACCCCTCCAAAATCCACCCATCCCCTCCTTCCGCCACGTCTGCGCAAAGCAATCGCGCATCGTCCCATACCGCCGCTCGCTCCCAAACCCATCTGTCTGCATCTTGCTCTTGATCACATCCAGCGGGTAACTCGCCAACCACAGCGCCTCGCCCGCCAGCCCACCATATGCCGCGATCTTCCACGCGGGGATCGACTCCCTCGTAACCTTATTGCGCTTCGCATCCGCGTTCATCAGCCACTCGAACGCCAGGAACCACACGCCGTACGCCTGCGCCTCGCGCAGCACCGTGACGGCCTCGCCGCGGTACACGCCCTTCCACAGGCCGCCGCCCTCGGCGGCCAGCAGCTTGCGCACGCAGTCCACGGGGCCCTCGTACAGGCGCTTCCCGACGGGCGCGTGCGGCTGCGTCTGCAGCCGGATGCGCACGTGCTCGATGGGGCCTGAGATGACGCTGTTGGCGACGCCGGCGAAGGCGCCCGCGGCGTAGTACTGCGTGTAGCTGAGGGGCACGTCGGCGCCGCGGCCGTTGCGGGTCTCGAAGTAGCGGCGCGCGAAGTGGAATCCGCCGAATTGGACGGACACGCAGGCGCCGATGCCGAGGAGCGGGGTGAGGGTGCCTTTGTAGAAGGCGAGGGCGCCTTCGTTGCGGTAGATGGAGGTTGCGGCTGTCAGCGCTGAGAGGGGCGCGGTGGAGGTTTGCAGGCGCACTTTTACGATGTCGAAGGGTTGTCCTGGGGGAGGGGGTTTAGTTGAGCGTTCGCTTTCAGGACTTGAACTGGGGGTAGCTTGGGAGGTGAGGTGGGCAATGGCTCATCTCACTCACTCCCTTGCCCACCTCTCTGGAGTGAGGCTTGCGCATCGCCAGCCACAACCTTCCGTTCCTGCAGCTCACACAATACTCAACATACCTAGCAAGACCTGTGCAACACCACCCGCAGCACCAGAGAATAAATCCTTTGCTGTGTCCGACATGGTTGCTCGCACGCCGGCAACTGATCAATTGGCGGACGGTGTGGTGCTCGTTTCCCCTCAGGTGTGCGGTTATTCCGAAGTTCAACAAGGGGAGGCCTTGACGAAAGCTACTGGACGATGTCTGAGGAAGAGAGTGACTGTAATTGTGTGCTACGATGAAAACATTCGTGGTCACAGAGAAGTGTAAGCTAAATGCTAGGGCCGAAGCCGGTCCCGATAAGAATACAACTGTGATCCCTGCTCCTTCTTATTGCGTGCTCGGCTCATGGTTCTTGACATTAATCCGCAACGGAATTACTTTGCCGGCCCGCAAAATTCCTATCAAAATACAAATGTCACTCGTGCCAGTCAATAAAACACAGACGAAACCAACCCAGATCTTGGGAACGCACCAGATTATAATGAAAATTTGTATGGAGCGTGCGCGGGCAGTAACATGGCGCCGTTACGGGTCAAGTCCGTACCTAGGTAGGAGCCCAAGCATATCTTCGAATAATTAAACTGCCCTTATAAGTACAACCGTTCTTGAACGAAAAGATGGAGAAAAGATGCATTGGTCGAAACTTGTACTTCCATCTTAACTATACAGAGGTGGTAGATGTCGTTAGTGCATAGGAGCTATTTATTATATCAATGCATAACTGGTTCGAAGTCGGTAGATATCAAAGGTTTAGTTTACTTGCGTATGAAAGTGTGAATGCGGTTTACCGACTCGTACTCCCGTCGATCGGACCAACTGAGAAGCGACTACTATACTCCTCGATCTCTATACGATTAGCTGCAGCTCGTGTCATCTGGTGAGCGTTGGTACATCAGGGTAGTTAATCCTTTGGCAATGCAGTCGGTCTCCATCCCACAAGGCTACCACGGGTGATAGGGTCCACCTTTCCCAACTTGGGAGTCTCTGTATCAGAGACGGCTGTCACGGGCCCTTTGGTGGCCGCCAGCAGTCTACACACGTCTTCTGACGATATCACCATCTGACTGTGCTCGCAGAGTTCGCCCATGGCAAGATCGACCCCGTCGAGGCAAGGAAGTAGGGACTGCAGGGAGGCTAGACCGGCGGCAGCACTGCATCTGATGCTTCCGGTGCCATAGATGGTAAATACAAGCCCACCAAGCACGGTGATTTGACCCAGTATGGCAAGCCTTTGTACTAAGCTCAATTGTTTGCTCGATTCAGACCCATAAGCTGTGCAATGCCCATAGCCCTTCGAACAGCTTCTCGTATTTGTGATGAGGGGGTGATGTATCGGTGGCAATCTGAGCCTTGCACAGTCTCGTTCCGTCGTGGTCGCGAAAGCTGCCATTATCGAAAGCGCGATGCTAAGCGCGATGCTGGCGAAAGCGGTCAGAAACAGTTACACAATGCTGCCGTGGAATGAGGGACTGCAAAACAAACCTCAGAACGCGTCGACACAGGAGTAAGGATGCTATAGTCTGTCCCTGACCTGAAGTCCTCTTCACTGGGCGTCGTGGATGAAGGCGTCCTCTGGTCAAACACATCTTCAGTCCTCAATGTTTCATCACCGCATCTTGGAGTCCCGTTCATGGTAAACACAATCTCCTCCTCAGGCACCTCTTGGCTGATACAATTGGAACCCCGCCGCAGACAGCCATTGCAGGACACTTTGGCGTGTAGGCCGTACACACACTTCAGTTTCCGGTGTTTGCATTCCCAGCAGCCGTGGGTTCCCTTGCGGAGCTTCCTCCGCTTCGCCTCGGGTTGCACGGCCGCATTCATGCTTCTGACGGGAACAATTGCCAAACTTCCTCCGCCGGTGCTGGAAGGACCTCTCGCGAGAAATACCCAGTGACAATGGTTGGAAAGGAAGGATGAACAGTGATGGGCTGCGGCGGAACAAAGTCTGCAGAGGTCGTGGCAACCTACAGGTGGTCCTTTTGCAAGACACGGCGGAGGAAACGACGCATTAGACCTCTTGAAGCCCACTCTTGTCGGCCGTGTGAGTCTACGGCGGGTAGTAAGAAGCACGGCGGTTGAAAATGAGCACGGCGGTCGAATATGCAGGTAAATACATGGAGTGACTTCACCTATCCAAATTGACACTTTGAATTTTTAATAAAGCGCGTCGAGACTCTCTGCAATAAATAAGCTTGAACATGTAGATGAACACCACACAATTCTCTGCTCTTGACAGAGCAGCAGCACCAAATAAACATGTCTTCCCAGCACACGGGTTTTGATGGTACGACACCAGCCGAGATGCATGCAAATAACCCGACAGACTCGTAATCGTCCAGCAATGCCGACTTTGCTGCGCACGACAGTCTCAAGGCAAAGAAAGATGACGGTGTTGTGGCCTCGCCTGACGCAGCGGACCAGAAGGAGGAGCAGCCCGAGTGCGCCACAGGCCTGCGCCTGTTCCTCGTTGTGTTCACCATCTTTATGTCCACCATACTCGCCGCTCTAGAGATCGGCATCATCGCCACCGTGCTTCCCGGCATCACAGACGATTTCCACTCATTGGACAATGTCGGTTGGTTCGGAAGCGCAACGTTCCTCCTCGTCGGCGCCTTCTCAGCCATGTGGGGCAAGTTGTACAGGTACAACAACGTCAAATGGCCTTTCCTAGCCTCGGTTGCCCTGTACCTGAATGGGAGCATCGTGGCCGCCGCGGCGCCGAACACCGCGGCCGCGCCATCCAAGGCTTGGGCGTAAGTACCACTACAACCGCACCGAGCTACTCTATCCTGCAGCTCATCCAGGCAGACTCCCAATGAAGCCCCTTGAAGCATATACCCATGCTTGTTCCTTGAACGTTTCAAGAATATCACTTCGGCGACCTCGATAGGAAACTAACATTATGTAAGCTGCTGGCTCTCTCGGTGGCTCCGTTCTCATCGGCGCTTGGGAGGGCGTCTTCATGGTCTCGACTATTCTCGGCCCCTTTATCCGCGGCGCCTTTACTAGCGAAGTCTCCTGGTGTTGGTGTATTTGGATCAATTTGCCACTCGGTGTGCCTGTTATCATCTTGATCCTTCTCATCTTACGCGTCCCCAAGCACATCAAGCCCGCGGAGGCCACGATCACAGAGATTATCTTGCAGCTAGACATCTCGGGCTTCAGCTTGTTACTCGCCTCGCTCGTTTGTTATAAGTTAGCATTGCAGTGGGGCGGTCCGAGCAAGAATTGGAACGACGGCAGCGTGATTGCTACATTAGTATTGTGGAGTGTCCTCACGATTGGTTTCGTTCTCTTCGAGTGGCTGCAGGCTGTACGCGCTATGGTCCCCTCGAGGCTGTTGAAACCACGCACAACTTGGGCAAACGCCTTATACTGCTATTAGTGAGTACAGTGGTTCCCCCAGGAGTAGCATGAGACTCAGATCGGAAAATACATGCTATTCTAGGGGAGTGTGCTATTCGTGGTAAGGACCAGGAAGGGTATCCCCCTCCCCCTGCGCACGGGCCATATTCATCCAAAACAGTAATCCAACACAGTCACATCCAGCACGCACTCACAGCCACATTTATTTATCAAATATAACAACACTAAAATTTGGTGGGAACGTATTATATAGATACCCACCCGGAAATAACATTTGGCGCATAAAAGTAGCCGCCTCAACGCCGAAAATCAAGACCCAATTAGTCGAAATTTCACCCAAAATGACACGGCACCCCCCCCCCTTGGGAATAACATATCCCCAGAATAAATAGAATATTCAGGTTTATGCTATTCTTCGCCAAAACAGTAGTCGGACAGGAAAATATATGCTGTTTCATGGGAATATGCTATTTCCAGACATGCTATTTCTGGGAGAACCATTGTACCCAGCTACCTGATCTGCTCCATCTTGCCTGTTGGCTAATTTGGGCATTCAATTCGTCAGCTCCAATGCCCCCTTCTAACAGGCCATGTTCTACCTGCCCATCTATTTCCAGTCGATTCATGGCCAGTCTGCTATTACAAGTGGCGTCAACTTGCTACCGTTTTTAGCTTTTTTTGCTGTGGGGGCTATGGTAAGTGGTGCGGCTGTTGGAAAGACACATCACCTACAGCCTTTCCAGCTGACCAGTGCATCCCTTACGACCGCTGGCACCGCCTTATTCTATATGTTGGATGCCAACTCGTCTAAAGCTCGCTTCCGCGGCCCTCAGGTCCTCTTCGGATATGGTCCTGGCCTCGGCAACCAAGTTCCAATGCTTGCACTCCAGAGTTTCTCCGCGCCTGAGGACGTGGCAAACTCGACTGGCATCATGCTCAGTAAGCTCTTTCTGAAATCCTGTCTTCTTCTAGTATCAAGTAGGTGGCTCCATTGACTCCGAGCTTAGTGTGTCAATTCATCAGTGCTACCTACTTCGTCGTGGTAGCGCAGTCCATTTTCGCCAATTGTCTGCTAAAGAACCTTGAGGCCCTTGCAACGAATCTTGATAGCGTCACAGTCATCAACACCGACGCAACAGAGCTACGGAATGTATTGTCGGGCTCCGACTTGACCGTCCTGGATGCTTACATGGTTGGAATCAAGGACGTCTTTGCATTTTCTCTGGCCGCTGCTGCCTTTGCTGTCCTGTTGACCAGACTGATCCCCTTCAAGAAGCTCCCACACAACGATACCAAAAAGGCCGATGAGAAGATTGCGGACGTCAAGGTGTGACAGCCCGGGATGGGAATGATATTACGATGACATGCGGTCGGAGAAGAGAGAAGCTGCAATTTGACCAGCGGATTAAAAGCGGATAGCACGATGCAACAAACCTGACTGGCAGGTCTCCTATTGTTCAATAGAGAGATTACATACCCGCAGATTTTCGCTCGCTATTTGTGGCTAGATGCTTCAGCAGGCTCCTGGACACTTTCAAATACAGAAGTGCAACTTCGGCCAGAAACACGCAACTGCCTCCTCCAGCGAAACATGGATTGTTAACCCATGCTATGTCAATTTCACGCAGTACACGTTTTGCAAGACCACCTGAGTAATTGCATCGCTCTATCGTCTTTGGTTGGCAACATTACTAGTCTTAGTGACTAAAGACTTACCATCCACCATGGCCAACGCAGAAATCTCGTCTTCGCCTATTTGGATAAGTAGATGGAGTATGGGAGATCGCTGATTAGGGGCAAACCATTAGCTTGCTCCAAATGTCGAATTGACACTCGATCCTCTGGAGGAGAAGGCCTGAGCTTCCGATTCTCGGCAGAGCATTCAGTATGGGGTCTCGTGTAACCTCTGGCATGAGAGATTACACTGGTCGCTACGTGCGGCAAGTCTTTTTTCAATATGACACAAGCCTTCATCGGATCGGCCTCTCAGCTACGCCCCCACAACTTGGAATCATAATCCCATATCGATACCATCCAGTAGCGCAAATTTTGGTATTTCAGTGCTGAATATTCCAGCAAGCAGATCCAAGTAAGAACGTATCAACGGGTTGACTCTACCTAGATAAGACAAATGATACTCTCACCTATCAGGATTTTCTACAGCCGCCGATCATCCAAATTCCTCAGCTCCATTCTTTGAGGCTTGTTGACTACACGCAGACAGTCGAGGAAGCTAAGAAGGCTTCAGGAAAAAAATTGACGGTACTGTACCTGAGTGCACCGGTACAGTCCGGGCTTTGATTAGGTTGGAGGTGGTATGAAACCGGTTCCGGAGATATTTTAGTTACAAATATTGTAGGTGTTATTCCAGTCAGGGTCAATTTTGGAAGAATCTCAAAAGTTGATTAAAAATAAAAATCGAATTTATGAAAAACAAGTGTCGACTTGCAAACAGCCGCTGGCGGCTTCCAAACACTCGATGTCTTTATTTGTCGAGGCGCTGATAAGATTGCTAGAGGTCGCGATGCACTCTTCCAGGGCGCTCATAGTCTTGCATGTGCATTGCGCGTCTGGGGACAACAATTACTCGCTCACAGCAAAATCAGTGTTGCTTCTATCAAGAAGACAGGCGTTTATAAGAAAGCGACAGTCGTCGACGCCTCAATGCGCGTGCTAGACGCCGATGACAGCCCAGGATGTGCCCAGACAGGCTGACCACGAGGGGGAGGATGGCGCCTTTTGTGAAAGCGCCAACCTGGATTGAACTATGGGATTGAACCGCCTGTGCATGCTTCTCTAAGGCCATATTCCTGTCTACTTTTTCTGATTCTGCGCCTGCTGATGCATCGAAATAGCCTCCTTCAACTTCCCAATGACCTCCGGCTGGTTGCTAAACGCCCTCTGCAGCATATCCTCCAGATCATTCTCAATCTTGACCACATTCTTCCCACCCGTCTTCTTCGAATTGCCATCATGCAGCAAGCTCGCCCACCGCAGCGTAAACGCCCCAATCGCCTGCCTCAGCAAATCATCGAGCTGCTCGCTCGCGTCCTGGTTACTGCTATCCACCCCCTGCTGCTGCTGAGCAGCGGGTATCGTGGGTGACGAAGCAGCCGCCGCGCGGTTCCAGAGCGACGCCGCGGCGCTGGGGATGAAGCTGGCGGCGTAGCCGATGAGGTTCTGCGGCGTGATGGCTGTCCAGATCTGGCTGAAGTACTGCATGTCGGGGTCGTTGCGCACGTCACCGATCTCGAGGGACACGAGCTCGTTTTTGAGGATGAGCAGGTTCTTGAGCATGAAGAGGTCGGGGTCGGTGCCGGTTTTGGAGGACTTGATGCGCGCTTCGGCGCGTTGGAGGACGAGGATTGTTTCTTTGACGATTTTGTAGACCACAGGGCTGTTGCGTTGCTGTGGAGGAGTTAGTAAACTGGTCGTGGGACGAAAGCCGTGGCTAAGTGACTTACACATCGCTCCTTAGGCATAGATTGATCAAACATTATCAGCAGCTCCAAGGCTCGCTTCACAGGTGGGTACGCGTTTGACGATGCCACGCCATCCACAATGGGCTCGATTTTCAGTGCGTCTGGGAGGACAGTCACTTTCGAGATAGACTTCCCGATCTCCACTTCAAATGCAGCATCCGTGTACTGCCAGAGATGCTCAGCAAGCAATCTAGCCGCTAGCTCCTGGCAATGCCTCGTGAACGCAGACTCCTCGTCCTCGTAATCCGCGACGAGATACTCGTTCGTGATCCACCCTAGAATGTTGCAGATGGTCTGAAGCTCCACTGAGTGCAATGCGGTCTGCAAGTTGGTGGCAATGGGCACGACGTTCGTTGCGTTGACCATCACCCTCTGGTGAGACTTGAGCGTCACGAAAGCCGAGTTCGGATCTGTGCTGTAGTGAGGCTCGACAGCAAAGATTTTGGCGAACAGCATGGCCTCGTTGTAAGATCTCTCGAAGCTCTGCTTGACGAAGTTTCGGGAGGCCGTCTCGACTGATGCCTCCTTGGCCTCCTTCTTGAACGTGTCCAGATCGTGCTGTATGATCGGCCTCAGATCCCTATCCCGCGCAGCAATGTAGGCCTGGAAGATGTTGTTGGCCGTATTGGCGTAAATCTCGTAATTCTGACCAGTAAGCGCATTGCCGCTGGTGTCATATGCTTGGTGTATGACCTTTTGCACATTTGGGATGAGCGAGTATGAGTCGAGCATCATCTCCTCAAACCGACCATATGCAAGAGCGTGCCGAGCAGACTCGGATTTCGTTGCGATGATTTGCCGTGAAATATCCGCGGAGACCCTGTCCAAGCGGTTTTGCAGTCCGACCTCGAGCAGATGCAACGCTTTGGTCAAAAGCGACTGGTAGCGAGCCAGGTAGGATTCCGAGTCGCGATATGAAGGCTACTCAAATCAGCATCATGACCTTGACCATCACAGAAAACCAACAATAACTCACATTTTTCTCCATAAATGCGATGCATGCATCCAAATTCTCCATAATATCCCCAAAAGACTCGTCATCCACCAGCCTGCCTGCACCCGGCGCGTTCAACCGCCGTGTAACCTGCTCAATGTACGCATAGTAATGCAGATCAGTGCCAACCTCGTCGGCGAGCTTCTCGAGCCGTCTCTGCTCCGACAACAAGTCCTCGCACTGGGACTGGAAGGTGGTGGTCTGCTCCTCGACGCCACGGAAGGACTCGGACAGAGAGGCGAGGAGCTGCAGGGCGCTGTTGGTGTCTTCGATGAGGGTCTCGAGATGCCGCTCGGTCATGGCGAGTTGGTCGCCATATACGGTGTATTCTTGTTGGCCTGCGTCTAGCAGCTCGTCCCCGAACGTCTCGAGGATGGTGTAGTCATCGTCGAGGACATCTTCGCCGCCGAATAGCGTCAGTGCTTCCCAGCTCTTGCTTTGCTTGCCGCCCTTCCTGTGTGAGTGAACAGCCCCAAGCTCCGGCCGTATGATATCGTAGAAGTCGGAGAAGGATTGGGCGCGGCGGGAAAGGGCCGGCTCGGGAGGCGTGTCTTCGTCGTCCTCTTCTAGCAGCTGCTCGAGGTCTTCGGATACTTCATTGGTAGCAGCCGTTCCCTAAGTCCTGTCAGCACCCATCTATTGCGGCGAACCTCGATGTGTTACCCGGGCAAACTGACGTTAGGCTGCTGAAGCAACGACTCCCTTCGCCGGTGGCCATGGCTCTGGGACGGAACTCGCTTATGCTGCTGTGCTGGTTGTGTCTGCTGGAGCTCTGGTATATAATTGTACCAGGAGTCCTCGTACATCTTGAGAAGCTCCTCCCTGGTGCTGGGAGTTGAGCTGACTAGGTGTGGTGGAGCTTCGAGGAGCTGTCAGCCTTGTAGTTGCGCGGACCAGCCAGATCGCAGCCTCGCAACCTGTCAGTAACGTTGGCGTGGGGCTTCAGACTCGGCATGGGTCCCTCCCTGTCTCCCGCTGCCGCTGTGGGGTCCCTCAGGGCTCGTGGCCCCTGTCTACAGGGTACCCTGACTCCAAGAGGACCCCTCCAAATTCTTCCACTCACAGCCCGAGCTTTACTAACTTTTATATGACCTCACCACTCCATTCGGCCGTCCCCGTGTTCCAACAGTCGGAACTCCAACGGCCTCTAGCTATGTATCCAATGTCAACAAGGGCTCAAGCCTATCTCTGAACATCTCGGTGAAGCCTCAAACCACGTCCGATATGTCGACACTCATGTCCCGCGCCGCCCTGCGGCAGTCCACCCTCCGCACCTTACCCCGAAGCTCACCACACCCCGCCCGCACCACCCTCCGCCACGCCAGCTCCCGCTACCCGCGCCAACCGCCACCGCCGGCCGGCGCCTCTCGCGGCCAAACCCTCATCACAATCACGCTCGTCGGCGCACTCGGCGCCGGCGCCGCCATCTACGGCTTACCACTCCTTGTCCCCAAGCCTGAGGCGCCCGTCATACCCCAGGCCGAAATCGAGTACGAGAAGAAGCGCAAAGCGGCGCGCAACAAGGACGACAACCGCGCGATTATTAGCTCTCAGCATGTGCAAGTCCAGTCCTCGTGGGAGCACCCGGGCGTATACGCGTGGGGCAGCAACGTCGGGCGCGCGGTCGCGCCGGATAGCGACGTTGCGACTGTCAAGACGCCGCGGCGCATCGCGTACTTCGATGGCATGCTGTTGCGGGATGTGAAGATCGATCAGGAGTTTGGTGCGGCGGTTACCGAGGTCGGGGATCTTGTGCAGTGGGGGAAGGGGTTTGCGCCAGAGGACCCGCGGCCGCAGGCTACGTTGAGAGGGAAGGATATTGCCAAGCTGGCGATTTCGAGGGATCGGATTTTGGCGCTGACGAGGGGTGGGACGGTGTTGTCGCTGCCGGTCGCGAGGCGGGATCAGTTGGGTGGGGCCAAGGCCGATGAGGGCTCGTCGTGGTTGTCGTTTTGGTCGAGTCCTGGGTCGAACATCAATTATCGCCAACTCAAGCCTGCGAATATGAGCTGGGGCGAGAAGGTGGTCGATGTCAGCAGTGGGCTGGACCATGCTTTGCTGCTTACATCGTCTGGTCGTCTCTTCTCCGCAGCATCGAGTTCACAATCCTTCCCGTCCAAGGGTCAGCTCGGCATACCAGGTTTGACGTTTGGCACCAGGCCACAAGGACCCGTCGACCAGCCGCATGAGATTGGCACACTAAAGGGCTTCAAAGTCAAGAAGATCGCAACCGGAGACTACCACTCCCTAGCACTAGACGACGAGGGCCGGGTATTCGCCTTCGGAGACAACGGCGTTGGTCAACTCGGCTTCAGCCCCGACGCCGAACTCCCCGTGATCGACAGCCCCTCCCTACTACCCTTCAACAAACTCTACAAAGGCACCGAGCTTTCCCCCAAGGTCACCTCCATCGCCGCCGGCGGCTTCAACTCCTTCTTCACCGTCGACGCCAAGCGCGTCGCGCAACAAGGCACCGCCGCCGCCGCCGCCGCCTCCGCCTCAGCGCCCGCACGCGCCCTTGGCAAAATCGTCTCCGACACCTGGGCCACCGGTGAGGGCCTGTATGGCTGCCTCGGCACGGGCCGGTGGACGCACATCTCCAACGGGCCGACGAAGGTCAAAGCGCTCTCGGGCCTCTTCGAGTGGGACGAGAAGGCCAACGCCGTGATACCGATCCGGCTGGCGCGGCTGTCGGTCGGCGCGACGCACAGCGCGGCGGTGATGGACAACGTCACGTATACGGATGCGTCGGGCAAGACGAATGAGAACGATACGAACTGGGGCGCGGATATTGTGTGGTGGGGCGGGAACGAGCACTACCAGCTGGGGAATGGGAAGAGGAGTAACTCGAATGCGCCGATTTATATTGCGCCGCTGGATGGCGGGGCGGCGGATGCCAAAGCGGGAAGAAAGGGCGAGGAGCATCGGTTCCAGATTACGCCGCGGCAGACGGTGAGATTGGGGAAGGACGGGAAGGGGAGGAAGGTCAGTGTTGAGCAGCGGGTGGAGTGTGGGCGGTATGTCACGGCTGTCTACTCTGGGACCTGAGAAGCGGGCTGATGAGCCGAGCAAAACACACTATACCACGCCATGGAAGCGGGAGGCCCATTCCAAAACCGTCGTCGCCGGCTCATCTGCGAGCATCATCGCACTAGAATGAGCCATTTCGGGTTGCGGGCGCTCTTTGGATTTGGCGAAGGACAGGCCGGACGACAAGATCCTGATGAGAGAGAACATCTTCTCCCATTGTTGGGATGTTCTGTGTATTTTAGTACAGCTGATCTCTGCTCTGAGGGCCGGTCGAGATACGCACTGAGACGTTGTATAGACCGAAGCGTACCAAAGGCGCACATTCAACAACTGCCAGTAACTTTTCCTGTCTCGTCTCGAATTGTCTGGCGACTATGCGTTGCCAGCCATTGTGTGGAAATTAATGCACAGACCTTAGTTCGGCGTCTTAGATTGTTGTTCTTCGCTCAGGCGATCCAGCACGAAGTATCGCGCAAATTGTTCCCCTACGGATAAACATTCCACACATGATTCCGTGAGCGACATCACAAAACCCCAGAGTGAAGACACTAAAGCTTTGAAGCGCCCTCACAAGCGTGGGATGTTTTCTGTCTTGGCCTGCTACCGCAACATAGGCGGCCTCAGCGGACAGACCATGCAGGTCATGCATGATAAGCAATTTGACGTAACTTTGTGTGCAATCAAACTAAGGTTCTGCGAGAACTGGGTTACCACCCATCCCAGTTCTGATGTGCAGATGGCGGGATGCTACATAAGGATATGACCGGGTCTTTGGATTTCGCCGACTTGAATGATTCTTCCTTCGCCTTCTTCCCAAGTCTTGTGCTGTCTCACTTTATGGAGCCCAAGAAGGAGTGCCAAATCCAAGGCTTGATCCTTCAAATGTCAAGTGAAATGAAGATAAGATTTGCAGCGCACGTCCCAGATGGCACCGCCGGGCTGGGAATTGCGGGCGCTCCCGGCTCCCGAAGGATACTCTGTGGTGGTATATTTATAGACAGACAGCAGACAGCTCCGGGGTCTACTATGGTACAGGTCCTCGTCCCTGGTCCTCGGCATATCACATCTCACTTATGCCCAGCATCTTTGGGTGGTGATACAAGGCC
This sequence comes from Plenodomus libanotidis, assembly GCA_022609195.1. Taxonomy (NCBI): domain Eukaryota; kingdom Fungi; phylum Ascomycota; class Dothideomycetes; order Pleosporales; family Leptosphaeriaceae; genus Plenodomus; species Plenodomus libanotidis. The sequence continues at coordinate 31,703 of JAGKQA010000278.1, forward strand.
ATTGTCTTACCTCTCGACGACGTGCCGTGAAACAGAGCCCGCGATCCGGACGAAAACGGCGGCCGGCGGGGAAGGCATGTGCATGGCATCCCGGAAAGGCACATGGACAATGACGCTACTGTCTATGAGCTGGCAACAGGACGACGTCAAGACATTCTTGACCTGACTTTCTTTTGCAAATCGCCTTCATTTTCACTTTCACTTTCACTTTCACTTTCACTTTCACTTTCACTTTCACTCTCACCCTCACTTACGCCCACACTGTCCCTCGTTTTCAACGCACGTGCTCTCGTCGTCAAAGCTTTGCCACCTCCTCGTAACCGGGTCCACGGGTCTTTCGCCAGGACCGCAAACCACATCGGACGACAGCCGAATTGCCTGCTCCATGCTTTGTACTTCGTAATCGCATTGTATTGTCAAATTCTCAGCCACACAGAAAGGATCGACGACTCCAGTGCCTCTTCCTACCGGGCTCACGCGAACTCTGCACGGGTGGCTGCATTGCATTGCATGGTTGCATTTGATCTGCCAGCCTGACCACTCCACTGGGAATAAGACTCACAGCAGCACGACGTACCCTCAAAGTATTCCTCTTCTGGCGCGACAGGCGCTTGCCTCTCCACACTCCAAGACTACTCGAGTCCTCTCGGCGCTCTCGACCGACTGCAGCCACCACCAGCCTCGAAGGCGGCGGCCGAGCAAGCGGTTGCCCCATGGGCGTAAATCGCGCTTTGCGATAATACATGCCTCCCGAGAGGTCATCTTCACTTGCACCGTCAGTGGGGCCATCGCAGGTGGGAGAGCCTCCTCTGGTTGACCTGGACCTCTTTCGCCCGACCGCAACTACCTAGGACCGTCTCGATTTCCTCTCTCAAAGGCAGTCGCAATACGCCCTACTTCAACAGACCGACGACCTTTTTGTCCTCTAGCGCTGCGCGGCACCCTTCCAAGCCTTATTGTCACCCACACCTCGTTAAGAGGCGCGGCCCCCACGATGGACCGCCTTCGCTCTGGCTTCCACCGAAAGCCGCGCAAGGACTCCCCGTCACGGCCGACCATAGTCACCGACACCAGCAGCGTCATGCGCAGCCGCAACACCACCCCCGAGCCCGGCACCCAGTCCGTGCCCCAAGTCCCCGCCGTGCCCATCAAGATCAAGACCTCGTCGCCCGTCTTCCGCACCCTCCGCGACCTCAGCCGCTCCCACAAGCGTGCCCGCTCGCCCGCCGCCAGCGCCACATCGCCCATGTCCGGCCCATCCGCGCGCGACAGCCCGTCCGATCGCTTCATGGTCTCGCCGCACCCGCTGAGCGCCGTGGCCCCGAACGACAATGACACCGACGCCAGCATACCGAACCAGAGCGCGCAGCCCAAGATGCCCGCGTTTCTGACGCTACCGCCGCACGAGATCGACGCGAAGTTCCACGAGATTACCTGGCTCGAGCGCGACCGCACACTGGCGAGCATCACCAACCGCTCGCCCGATTTCCGCTGGGCACGTCTGACGGGGGAACACAAGAAGCTGGATCGGTACATGAATATACAGCCATGGGAAAACAACCGTGTGAGGCTGCGCGTGCCGCCGGGAAAGCACGATTACATCAACGCATCGCCCATCACCCTGCGATCGGTGTCACCCGCGCGCGCACGGCAGCGTCAAAATAGCAGTGTGGACAAGGCTGCGGACGCTGGAGTAGATCGGTACATCGCAATGCAGGGCCCGAAGCAAAAGACTACAGACCACACATGGCGCATGATCGTCGAGCAGCTCAAGAGCCCCGCCGTGATTGTCATGTTGACGGAGACCCACGAGGGAGATCATGAGAAGTGCTACCCGTATTTCCCGCGCAGTCCGGACGACGCGCCGCTGGAGATTGGCTTGAAGGACGAGTTCAGCGATGGGTTTCGCGCGAGTGTGCGCTGCGAGGCGATTGAAGAGACGGAAGCTGGCGAGGCTATCGAGTTGCGTAAATTGGTAATCAGGATTCACAAGGACTTGAAGAGCGATGCCATTAGCGGCAACGGTACAGGGTCCAGCACAACTCTTGCCGATGCCCCAGTCGACGACAACGGCGATGTAAAAATGCTCTCGCCCGCCAAAACTGCCCCCGACGAAGACGACGCCCCGGCAGAAGACGACACAACCAGCAGCGCCCCAGCACAAACCGACCGCACATCCACCGACCTCCCCGCCAACGCCCAACAGCTCCCGCCCCAAGACGACGCGCAGTCCCTCGCCGAGCCCGAGTACGAGGAGCGCACCGTCTGGCACTTCCTCTACAAGAAATGGCCCGACTTCGGCGTCCCCGCGCTCGCGGACATCGACAGCTTCTTCACGCTCATGCGCCTCTCGCGCGAGAAGAACGCGGCCCACCCGACGAATCCGCGTATCGTCCACTGCAGCGCGGGCGTCGGCCGCTCCGGCACGTTCATTGCGCTCGAGCACCTCATGCGCGAGATGGACGCGGGCGTGCTGGAGAACTGGGACGCGAGCTTGCAGAGCGCCGCGTCGTCGCAGCAGAAGGCGGCCCCGGTGGCAGCGACGCCGGTCAAGGTCGTGGGCGATAGCGATGTGGTGAAAGCTGAGAGCGAGCAAGTGGCTGGCGCTGGAAAGGGCGAGGAGAAAGACGATAAGATGGATGTTGTTGCGGATCCGGAGATGGATGAGGAGGAGCAGGAAGAGGAGGCTGCTGTCGACTCAGACGATTTGATTTTTCACACAGTGAATCAGCTGCGCGAGCAGCGCCGTCACATGGTGCAGGCTGAGCCGCAGTATCACTTCCTATACCAAGTCCTGCGCAAGCTGTGGGAGGACAAGTACGGCAGCGTCGCCAGCAGCGCTGCCACCACCGCCACCAAAGCCGCTGGTGATGCCACGCCGCCCGTCGGTGACCGCGCCCCGCGTCTGTCGCTTGGCATGGACGGCGAGCCGGCCGCGAAGAGGCTGGAGTTTGACCCTTTTGTTGAGGAGTAGGATTCGTTCTCGAGATTGGGGTTATTGGGTCGGAGCGTGAGTGATGGTTTTGGTGCTGGCGACGGCAACAACAACAACAACAGCAGAGCAGGGAGAGGGTGGGACAGGCCTGGGGGCTTTTTGATTCCGCTTCCGAGCGGGCTGCCTGCTCTACGGAGTCTCAGGAGTGGTTGATGCTTTTCATTTGTAAGGAGTTTACAGGGGGGAAGAGAAGGAAAAATTGGGACGGATTGTGCATAGGGCTGGTTGGGTTGGTTTTGGTATTCACTGGGAAGGAGGGTTAGGCACACTTCAGGCATACTCAAGATAGGCGGACATACCCCCTAAAGAATGGGCGTGAAGTTTGATTTCTGTGGAGCATTTCTTTTGCACGGGTAGTATGCACGGCTAGCCGGAGCACAGCATAGGCAAGCAGCATGGTATGGCTAGGGTGGGGGTGGTTCATTCTGGATTTGTTAGATGCACAGCATGGCATGGCCGCCTTTTCTTGGTGGGATGGGGGGAGGGTGGCTAGGTGGGCAGATAGCATAATGGGGTTAGGTCGCCTTTCATCACACACATTTACCTGATGGCTTACGGCATGTTTACTGTGAGTGGTTGGGTTGAGTGCTGAATGATGATGTTATTATATAACTCTAGACTAACATTTGTACAGTACCAATGCTCCTAACCCATTCACTTCACTTCAAAGCTCCTTCTTATCCTCACACTCCAACACGGTTTTATTCTCAGACTCCGAGCTCGATGCCTTCCTAGCCTTAGCCTTCGAATCCACATCCAGCTTATCCTCATCCTCCGACTCATCCTCGGCGTACAACTCCCAATCTGGCCCAAGATATATGGGAGCTAGGCGCAAACCGTAAGCCCGAATCCAGAGCAGAGGCCTCTTAGCGAAATAACTTTTCTTCTTGCGATTCAGGGCGTGATCGATGGCCACGGCAAATTGTCGGTCGTTCGGGTTCTTGAGCACAGGAGGCATTTTGAGATATGGTGCGGTGAAAATGAAATGCGGTGTGTTGTCGAGCTGTGAGTTGTCTTGCTTGGGCTGCTTGGGCTGGGTGTGTGATGTGACGATGAGCCGCAGGACTTTGGCGATGTTTTGCTTGTGGATGGCGGTGGTGCTGTTGGGTTTCGGTTTCTTCCATGTAGCTCGTGGGGGTTTGGGCTTTGTACCTAATTTGGCGAGGTCCCTGATGAGGTCAATGTTCTGGGCTCGGGATCTAATGGTGCCGGTGGAGGCGCGCCTGGCGCTGGGGAGGGTTTTCAGCTGGATGGGTCCCATTGATTGGGATTTCTTTGTGATATGTTGGGATTTGGTAGTGGAGAGGTGATAGCGAGCTTGGGTATATGAGCCTGTGAGGCTTGAGTGTATTCAGGCTTGGTGGTGGGAAGGTGGATAGTGTAGCTGAGGTAGATGGTTTTATGATATATGTGAGCAGGAAACAACAATAATCCCAAAGTTGAGGAAGAGTCTTAAAATGAAAAGGTTTGATAAAGCAACCAGACCTCGGGACAGAGTACCAGATAGATCGACCAGCCCAGACATATTAGCTTCTGTCAAGTCTTGTCATGTTCATGTCGATTTGGCCCCGACGAGGGTATCGCCAGCCTGTTCTGCGACTTACAACTGCTTCCTGTCTGTTGGCTCTAATTTTAGGCAATATTGAGTGCTCTACACGTCGTAGGAAAGGCTCCTTTCCACATTGATAATCTAGGACGAGGCAGTTGGCAAATTACAAAGTCGAAAGATTTCACTGCAAACCCGCGCGATTTTCTATTACTTTGCAAGGCTTGAATCCTTCCCCTCGTCAACGACCTAGGCAACATTGCCGCACGCACTCCGCGCCTGCAACGCAGCCTGGCATTTTGCAGCCTCGCATTCTGCACTGCTGCGCCGCAGCCTGCAACGCACCTTTACAGATCCGGACCAACAGATCAAAAGGATGGGGCCGCAGCGAAAACTTTGAGCCCTACTTGTTGTCTATTCGAAGGCTAACGCTCGGACATCGAACCAACATCTACATCATAAATTTTCATCTGGATGACGATGGTGCCATCTGCGCGCATGGCGAGCAACCAATAGTTGCGTTGCGGGTTTCGAGCAACTGCACACTCAGGATACTGCAGTACAGCATCAGTATCACGATTTGGAGCAGGTTCGGGCATAAACTCAGGTAGCCGCTGACGACAGTATTAACGGCGCCGACGCGAAGTCGACTGTGGCTGGCCGGACAGAGGCATGCCGGTACCATGGCACGAAGAAAGGTGGCAAACTCGACGGGCCGTGCGATTAATGCTTTTCTGCATTATCAGTTCGACACTGCGTCAGCCCGCTTGCCATTGACGACGATCCTGCAGAAGGCACTGTGTACAAAAACAGTGCATTGCACAACATCTAACCTCTCAGATACTCATAGAAATGGGTCTTTTCGCGGCACAGCAACGAAGTGATAACCAATTCAGCTCCCCCAGAATTCCTGGCGGTTCTCGGCCTTTCATTCTCTTGATTTGTGCTCGGACATTCATCAATCCACTCTCCATCATGGCCTCACAAGCGGACTACGTTCTGACACATGACTTTTTGGATAATGATCGGTGGGTGTTTTTATAGAAAGATTATATAAAAATGCTTTTTTACTTATTTATTTACTTATACTTTTTATAATAAATATTATTTTTAAATCTTTTTAACTCTAAACTTCATTATTTTAATTATTAATTGTTATAATATCTTTATAATAATATTATTAATACTATCTTTCTTCATTAATACATTAAATATTCAAGGGTTTCCCTTATTATAATAATGATATTATTTTACTTTATATCGAAGCCTTTTAGCTTTATATAATATTTAAAGAACTAACGGGAATTCAGCCGGCCTAGGATAACATACATTTAAAGTATTGGAAATTTAGTTTTCCGCTAATTTTTTGCTTTAGCGCTATTATAAATAATTTTAATGAAAAAATTAAAATTAAAAGGTTGTATATAATAAAGTTAAATATAATAGGGCCGGCAACTAGCTAGCGTTTTATCTTATATTTATTTAATATAAAAACTATTTATTATAGAAACAAAATTAAGCTATTAGGATCTTTTACTTATAAAATTTACTTATAGAAATCATATTCCTTACTTAGTAGTATAACTAAATTCCTAGCCGTACTGGGTTCTAGTATTTATGTT